>ONZH01012099.1:0-141045 GCA_900303285.1 Rhinella marina | reverse complement strand
TCCGTATAAGTGCACCTGCTCTGTGATAGTCTCAGGGTTCTGCATCATGAAGACCAAGGAACACACCAGGCAGGTCCGTGATACTGTTGCGGAGAAGTTTAAAGCCGGATTTGGATACCAAAAGATTTCCCAAGCTTTAAACATCACAAGGAGCACTTTGCAAGCAATCATATTGAAATGGAAGGAGCAAATCTACCAAGACCGGACGTCCCTCTAAACTTAAATCTCAAACAAGGAGAAGACTGATCAGAGATGCAGCCAAGAGGCCCAAGATCACTCTGGATGAACTGCAGAGATCTACAGCTGAGGTGGGAGAGTCTGTCCATAAGACAACAATCAGTCGAACACTTCACAAATCCGGCCTTTATGGAAGAGTGGCAAGAAGAAAGTCATTTCTCAAAGATATCCATAAAACGTCTTGTTTACAGTTTGCCACAAGCCACCTGGGAGACACACCAAACATGTGGAAGAAGGTGCTTTGGTCAGAGGAAACCAAAATCCAACTTTTTGGAAACAATGCAAAACGATATGTTTGGCGTAAAAGCAACACAGCTCATCACCCTGAACACACCATCCCCACTGTCAAACATGATGGTGGCAGCATCATGGTTTGGGCCTGCTTTTTATCAGCAGGGACAGGGAAGATGGTTATAATTGATGGGAAGATGGATGGAGCCAAATATAGGACCATTCTGTATGAAAACCTGTTGGTCTGCAAAAGACCTGAGACTAGGACGAAGATTTATCTTCCAACAAGACAATGATCCCAAACATAAAGCAAAATCTAAAATGGAATGGTTCAAAAATAAACATATCCAGGTCTGAGAATGGCCAAGTCAAAGTCCAGACCTGAATCCAATTGAGAATATGTGGAAAGAGCTGAAAACTGCTGTTCACAAACGCTCTCCATCCAACCTCAAGGAGCTCGAGCTGTTTTGCAAGGAAGAATGGGCAAGAATTTCAGTCTCTAGATGTGCAAAACTGATAGAGACATACCCTAAGCGACTTGCAGCCGTAATAGCAGCAAAAGGTGGTGCAACAAAGTATTAATGCAAGGGGGCCGAATAATTTTGCACGCCCCACTTTTCAGTTTTATTATTACAAAAAAAGTTTAAGTGATCCAATAAATTTCGTTCCACTTCACAATTGTGACCCACTTGTTGTTGATTCTTCACCAAAAATTTAAAATGTTATATCTTTTTGTTTGAAGCCTGAAATGTGGCAAAAGGTTGAAAAGTTCCAGGGGGCCGAATACTTTTGCAAGGCACTGTATCAGGATAATGTCATGGAACGTCCGAGGCTTGGGCACAGCGAGGAAAAGGGCTATGATTTTCTCAGCGGTCAGGGTTAACCCTCACATTCTTTGTGAATGAAAGACTCACTTGACACCTGACAATGTCAGAAGAATTCACATGGTACCATATAGCAATATTTGTAATATATAATAATTATAAAATCACTTAACAAACATGCTTATTGTAAAACGATATAATTTTATTGAATTATGGTGGATTAGGCCGCGATGCTATTTTGTTATCTTTAACCCCTTCATGACATAGCCATTTTTCACCTTAAGGACCAGGCCAAATTTTGGAAATATGACATGTGTCACTTTATGTGGTAATAGCTTTGAAACACTTTTACTTATCTAAGCCGTTCTGAGATTGTTTTCTTGTGACACATTGTACTCCACGACAATGGTAAATTTGAGTCAATATAAATCGCTTTTATTTATAAAAAAATCCTAAATTTACAGAAAATTTGGAAAAATTTGTAATTTTCAAACTTTGAATTTCTATGCTTTTAAGGCAGATAGTGATCCCTCACAAAATAGTTATTACTTTACATTTCCCATATGTCTACTTTATGTTACCATCATTTTGTAGATGTAATTTTATTTTTTGGGGACGTTAGAAGGCTTAGAATTTAGAAGTAATTCTTAAAATTTTTAAGAAATTTTTCCAAAACCATTTTTTTGAAGCAACAGTTCAGTTCTGAAGTCACTTTGTGGGGCTATCATAATAGAAACCACCATAAATGACCCCATTTTAGAAACTACACCCCTCAAGGTTTTCAAAACGAATTTTACTAACTTTGTTAACCCTTTATGTATTCCACAAGATTTAAAGGAAAATGGAGATGACATTTCAAAATTTCACTTTTTTTGGCAGATTTTCCATTTTAATCCATTTTTTCCTGTAACACATCAAGGGTTAATAGCCAAACAAAACTCAAAAACTATTACCCTGATTCTGCGATTTACAGAAACACCCCACATGTGGTAGTAAACTGCTGTATGGGCACACAGCAGGGCGCAGAAGGAAAGGTGCGCCAGATGTTTTTTGGAGGGCAAATTTTGCTGGATTGGTTTTCAGACTCCATGTCCCATTTGAGGCCCCCCTGATGCACCCCTACAGTAGAAACAACCAAACAGTGCCTGTATTTTGGAAACTAAGGGATAAGGTGACAGTGTTATTGATACTATTTTGGGGTACATATGATTTTTGATCGCTTTATATTACACTTTTTGTTAGGCAAGGTATCCAAAAATGCCTGTTCTGGCTCAGTTTTTTTTTTTGTACAGTGTTCATCTGACAGATTAGATCATGTGCTATTTTTATAGAGCAGGTTTTTACGGACGTGGCGATACCTAACATGTATAGTTTTCTTTATTTATTTAAGTTTTACACAATAATATCATTTTTGAAACAAAAAAAATCATGTTTTAGTCTGTCCCTTGTCTGAGAGCTGTAGTTTTTTTATTTTTTGGGCAATTGTCTCAGGTAGGGGCTCATTTTTTGCGGGAAGAGGTGACGGTTAGATTGGTACTATTTTGAGGGGCATACGCCTTTTTGATCGCTTGTGATTGTACTTTTTGTGATATAAAGTGACAAAAATGGCTTTTTTTACACTGTTTTTATTTTATTTATTTTACCGTGTTCACCTGAGGGGTCGGGACATGTGATATTTTTGTAGAGCAGGTTATTATGAACGTGGTGATACCTAACATGATTGGGATATTTTTTTTCTTTTTTTACTAATTTCAAATTTAAGTATTGGGGGAAAAATAGGATTTTTTAAATTTTTTTAACTTTTTTTAACTTTTTTTAATTTTTTTACACTTTTTTTTTACACTTTTTTTTTAGACTCAGACCCACTTGGTTCTTGAAGAACCAGTGGATCTGATTGTTCTATAATACACTACAGTACACTATATAGTGTACTGTAGTGTATTGTCACTCAGTCTAAGCCTTCTCAGGCTCCTGCCTTTAGCAGGAGCCTGAACAGGCTTGATTACACCATGGCAAGCAGACGCTTCTGAAAGCGTCTGGTTGCCATGGTAACCATCGGGACGCTGCTGTGCTCTCTTCAGTCCACACCATCGGCGCTGCCAGCGCACCGCAGCGCCCGATGGGAGGGGGAGGGTGCTCCCTCCCCCTGTTAACCCTTTCCATGCCGCGGTCCCTACGGACCGTGGCATGGAAGGGGTTAAACTGCTGACATCGGTGCCAGCGCCGATGTCAGCAGTTTGAAGCAGAGTATCAGCTGTATGCTGATACTCTGCTCCGCTTGGCCATCCTGAAATATCATTGCGGCGGCGCTGCCGCCGCACATTACACCCCCCCCACCCCCCCCATGGCCATCTGAAAATAGCGATCTGGGGTGGGGGGGGGATATATATATATATAGAAGATCAATTTATTTATTTATTTTAAAATAAAAAGCAGCAGGATCGCTGTGATTGGCTAGTCTGTACAGACTAGCCAATCACAGCGATCGCTAGCCCGGGACCGCCCCCATTGGTCCCGGGCTGGTAAGCTGAGACCCCTGGCTGTAAGTAACAGCCGGGGTCTCAGCGCTGTCACCATGTCAGCAGATGGTGACAGTTTAATGTAATGACGGGTATACTCGTCATGGAGCGCTAAATAGCAGTGCTCCATGACGTGTATACTCGTCATATAGCGGGAAGGGGTTAACAGTATTAACCTTACTAATCATATTAAATAGAATAAATAAAGAATCAGTGTAACAACAGTCCACTCAATTTAGAGTGACTTAACCCCCAAACATAGCATCGCAACATTTTTTATAAAGGGAGGGAGGGTGTTCTTGATCCTGCTACTCACGGGAATGCGCTACTAACGGTTTTTCTTTTCTTTTATAGGTGACATCTGCAGAAGCTGTTGACTCCTCTCCAATGAAATTCTTCATGTGCTCGGTCTCCTGCTTCTTCCAGAAGATTCTTGGAAGATACCATTCATCTAATCAGGTAAGTTAAATTATACCACCATACACCACACAAACATTTATGGTTGCCATGACACCATGGTTCACCAATTCAATTTGAATTGGTTCGCTCCATGGTGCCATATAGCAATATTTGTAATATATAATAGTTATAAAATCACTCAACAAACATGCTTATTGTAAAACGATATAATTTTATTGAATTATGGTGGATTAGGCCGCAATGCTATTTTGTTATCTTTAACAATATTAACCTTACTAATCATATTAAATAGAATAAAGAATCAGTGTAACAACAGTTCACTCAATTTAGAGTGACTTAACCCCCCATCCATCATAAAGAAAAGCTTAATGGCTAACCAGGACATCGCAGGCCCTTTTCCAGCATATTTTGAATACCCACAGCAAAAATGTCACATCCTATATCTGATAGACTTGTTCTCAATTCATTATAAGTTCCTGGGGTACCATCCTCAAGTTCAATGTGTCTATAAGAAAAGCCGTCTATCTTTAGCATGAATTTTTCAATTTGCTTATTCACCCTTTTTCGTATTTTATCCAAGAACAAAAGGTTCGTGGAACTCCAACTAAATTTAGGGATTATTTCTGAAAAAATTAGTTGAGTATTACCATATCTCTCATGTAATTTGCAAAAACAATGTTTGATATTATTTATCAACTCATGGGTTCGTAATAAACCAATGTTATGTAAACCCACGTGCAAGATCAATATGTTTGGAATAGGATACATTTTTTCCATCTTCTAACATTTAGACAAAATGTTATCTACTCTAAGACCATAGACACCTTTCCAGTAAATAGTAATATTATCTGGTATATCCAAATTTTGATCTTTGAATCTTTTATTTGCTCTCTTACGAATTGTAGTTAACGGAATGTCCAATGATCCATATTATCTTGCTGGGACCTGAAAGTAAAATAAATTTAAACCAATAAATCTGGTCTAATGTATAATTTGTATCTTGTAGATTGCCATCTACCTATTTTCTTTAATTTATCAATTTCAATTCCTAGTTGGGAAGCTAATGTTGTTGTTCCTATCTGAAAGGAGTGGGATGAAATTTTTAAATCTGATAAACCTAAGCCTAATTTGATTTTGTTAAGTATAAAATGGAATTGATATTTGGTGAGTGGGGTTTGGTCTAAGTGACGGAATAAAGGACCCTCTGACCGAGTTCTAATTGACAAGAAAATTTTTAAAGCAAAAACCGGGCACAATATTTTATCACGGAAACTATTGAGTCTAATCCAGGATCCTATACCGGTTTGATCTGTTTTCGATTTTTTGAGTCATCAAAAATTTTTATATCACTAATGTTTAACCCCTTCCCCCAATATCACGTACATGTACGTGAGGGAATGTGGTGCTTTACCGTATTCCCACGTGCATGTACGTGATATTCTGACACTGTCACCGCACGGAGCGACGCGGTGACAGTTCAGCAAAGCCTTCGCGCTGTGGTTTCTAGGCAACCAATGACGCCGGCCACTAGCGAATCGCATCGCTCACCGGCCGGGGATCGCTGTGATTGGTCACTTAACACTGTGTGACCAATCACAGCGCACAATGTTAATTTAGGGAGGATCAAGCTGTCTCCTTCCCTGATCGTCCCCATTCCTGTCAGGGAAAGCGATCAGAGAAGGAGACACACAGTGGTTCTCAGTGAAAAAAGCTGCCAGTAAAAAAATTAACCCCTTCAGCGCCACTCTTTGCCCTAATAAGTGTAACAGATCACTTCTGTGTCATCACACTGTGATCTGTTACCTCAGTTCTGCCACATAAAACATCCCGTCACATCATCCCCTGCCTAATGCATAATTAACCCCTTCAGTGCCGATTTGCCACTCTTCTGTGCCTGATTTGCCCCTGTCAGTGACAGATCCGTCCTGTCTAGTCCGTCAAAACACCTGTCAGTTACGTCCGTCCGTCAAGACACCTGTCAGTTCCATCAGTCCGTCCGTCAAGACACCTGTCGCTTTAATTTGTCTGTCAAGACATTTGTCAGTTCCATCAGTCAGTCCGTTAAGACACGTATCGCTTTAATCTGTCCGTCAAGACGCCTGTCAGTTCCATCAGTCCATCCGTCAAGACACCTGTCAGTTCCATCAGTCCGTCCGTCAAGACACCTGTCGCTTAAATCTGTCCGTAAAGACACCTGTCAGTTCCATTAGTCAGTCTGTCAAGACACCTGTCGCTTTAATCCATCTGTCAAGACACCTGTCAGTTCCATCAGTCCGTCAAGACACTTGTCAGTTCCATCAGTCAGTCCGTCAAGACACCTGTTGCTTTTATCTATCCGTCAAGACACCTGTCAGTTCCATCAGTCTGTCCGTCAAGACACCTGTTGCTTTAATCTGTCCGTCAAGACACCTGACAGTTCCATTAGTCAGTCCATCAAGGCACCTGTCGCTTTAATCTGTCCATCAAAACACTTGTCAGTTCCATCAGTCAGTCAGTCCGTCAAGACACTTGTCAGTTCCATCAGTCAGTCTGTCCGTCAAGACACCTGTTGCTTTAATCTGTCTGTCAAGACACCTGTCAGTTCCATCAGTCCGTCCGTCAAGACACCTGTCGCTTTAATCTGTCCGTCAAGACACCTGCCAGTTCCATTAGTCAGTTCATCAAGGCACCTGTTGCTTTAATCCGTCCGTCAAGACACCTGTCAGTTCCATCAGTCAGTCCATCAAGGCACCTGTTGCTTTAATCCGTCCGTCAAGACACCTGTCAGTTCCATCAGTCAGTCCATCAAGGCACCTGTCGCTTTAATCCGTCCATCAAGACACCTGTCCGTTCCATCAGTCAGTTCATCAAGACACCTGTCCGTTCCATCAGTCAGTTCATCAAGACACCTGTCGCTTTAATCCGTCCATCAAGACACCTGTCAGTTCCATCAGTCAGTCCATCAAGACACCTGTCAGTTCCATCAGTCAGTCCGTCAAGACACTTGTCAGTTCCATCAGTCAGTCAGTCCGTCAAGACACCTGTCGCATTAATCTGTCCGTCAAGACACCTGTCAGTTCCATCAGTCTGGCCGTCAAGACACCTGTCGCTTTAATCTGTCCGTCAAGACTCCTGTCAGTTCCATTAGTCAGTCCGTCAAGGCACCTGTCGCTTTAATCCGTCCATCAAGACACCTGTCAGTTCCATCAGTCAGTCCATCAAGACACCTGTCAGTTCCATCAGTCAGTCCGTCAAGACACCTGTCAGTTCCATCAGTCAGTCAGTCCGTCAAGACACCCGTCGCATTAATCTGTCCGTCAAGACACCTGTCAGTTCCATCAGTCTGGCCGTCAAGACACCTGTCGCTTTAATCTGTCCGTCAAGACTCCTGTCAGTTCCATTAGTCAGTCCGTCAAGGCACCTGTCGCTTTAATCCGTCCGTCAAGACACCTGTCAGTTCCATCAGTCAGTCCGTCAAGACACCTGTCGCTTTAATCTGTCCGTCAAGACACCTGTCAGTTCCATCAGTCAGTCCGTCAAGACACCTGTCGCTTTAATCTGTCTGTCAAGACACCTGTCAGTTCCATCAGTCCGTTCGTCACACGCTCCCAAGTTACATTAAAAAAAAAATAAAAAATTAATCCTGTCACTACGTGTGCCATTCTCCTGTGTCTACATACTTGTGTCCTGTGCTTAAGTGGCACCATTCCGTAAAATATAAGTCTCCTGGATTTGTGCCACCTATAACTGTGAAATAATAAATTAACCTCTGTTGTGCCCTAGTACAGATATTGGCACTACTCTGTGCCCCATCCTAGACCCTTGTATATAATTTTCAGCCTCCTGAGGCTCATCGCCAGCCATCTGTGCTAATTGTGACACCTGTCAATAATTGCCAAGTGACTCAGGGTGTTTTTATCCTAAAGGATATACAAGATTTTACTTAGCTGTTCTATTTAAAAAAATAAAAAAAAATAAAAAAGACAAAAAAAATATACGTTAGTTTACAGTTTGAAATGAGTAAGCGTTTTTTCTCTGCCAAAGAGGCATATGCAGTGCTTTTTGAGGACACTGACTCCAACAGTGGAGATGAAGTGACATTTTTAGTGTCATCTTCCTCAAGTGAATTATCTAGTGATGAACCCCCTCGTAGGCGTCCTAGGGGTAGTGCAGCCCCATCTCAGCCCCGTACAATTGATTCTTCATGGATCCCCACAGATAACTATGTGCCCCAGGTACCTGAATTTACCGCCACTCCAGGCATCAATGTAGATACCACAGGTTTCAGTGAAATTAATTTTTTCAAACTATTCTTCACTGATGACCTAATTAACCTGATCAGTCAGTCAGTCCGTCAAGACACTTGTCAGTTCCATCAGTCAGTCAGTCCGTCAAGACATTTGTCGTTTTAATCTGTCTGTCAAGACACCTGTCAGTTCCATCAGTCCGTCCGTCAAGACACCTGTCGTTTTAATCTGTCCGTCAAGACACCTGTCAGTTCCATTAGTCAGTCCATCAAGGCATCTGTCGTTTTAATCTGTCCATCAAGACACCTGTCAGTTCCATCAGTCAGTCCATCAAGGCACCTGTCGCTTTAATCCGTCCGTCAAGACACCTGTCAGTTCCATCAGTCAGTCCGTCAAGACACTTGTCAGTTCCATCAGTCAGTCCGTCAAGACACTTGTCAGTTCCATCAGTCAGTCAGTCCGTCAAGACACCTGTCGCTTTAATCTGTCCGTCAAGACACCTGTCAGTTCCATCAGTCCGGCCGTCAAGACACCGGTCGCTTAAATCTGTCCATCAAGACTCCTGTCAGTTCCATTAGTCAGTCCGTCAAGGCACCTGTCCCTTTTTTTTATTTTTGAATTCTTTATTTTAATTTTCAAATTTTTAAAGTGAACATTTTGCTGGGACGCAGCCCAATCAGTATAGTTAAACATATCACAACATACTGCTCAGATGAAGACATCATCTTGTAGATTGTCCATCAGATCGGTGCTCGAGAAGTCTCTGAGAGACTAAGCCAAATGTAATCATGACAAGTAATAGAAACCCTATCGAGGGTAGCAGACATCACTGCGCTATGAATGCAAAAAGGAGTAGCCAACAGGACTACTTATGAAACTCGAAACTCATTAAACAGTAGGCACCCAATCTATATCATACTGAAGGTGTCAAGCGGGAAAGTGTGGGTGAAAGTTAGGTCATTCAGAATAGCGGGGGGTGGGTGGGAGGGAGGGAGGGGTAGAGGAAAAAAAAAAAAAAGGGGGGGGGAAGGTGATAGCCGTATGTTCAATTTGCCAGGAGAGCTTTGTACTCAGAGGTTTCCGTGAAGGTGATCCAATGTTGCCAGGTTTTATGAAACTTGGCACTTGTCCTTCTCAGGTTTGCTGTCAGATCCTCCATTCTCATAACCTCCTGAACGTTGTTAAACCATAAAGCAATAGTGGGAGCCGACGTACTTTTCCAAGTACATGGAATACAAGCTCTTGCCGCATTCACCAAATGTCGCACCACTGATTTCCTATATGTTGACAAGGGTATCTCGCTATGGTGAAGTAGGAAGAATGCTGGTGTATTAGGGAGCGTGTGTGAAGTAAATTTGGAAACTATGCGCCAAACCTCTCCCCAAAAGCCGGCTAGCACGGGACAACCCCAGAATACATGTAAGATCGAACCTCTTCCTCCACCACATCTCCAACACAGGGGAGAAACTGTAGGGAAGATCGAATGTAGTCTCGAGGGAACCATATACCATCGGGAAAGGATCTTGAAACCTAGTTCCTGTATGTTGCTAGCAATGGAAGTTTTATGAGTTAATGTAAATAAACGCTCATTTTGTTCTGTTGAAAAGACGATGCCTAGGTCCTTTTCCCAGTTGAGTATGTATGTGGGTGTTGGCTGGTCAGTAGGTGAAACGAGTGTATTATACAGCCTGGATAAAGCATGTCTGACCATTCCTCCTGCATCACACAGCTGTTCGAAGTCAGTTTTCCCACGCGAGTAATCCGTCGCTGGGGGCTAGGACATCAGGAAGTGCTGTAATTGCTGAGTCTGCCATAATGATAGACCAACCGGCTCAGTCACCTCTTGTAGAGCGTGTGTTGTGAGCCAAGCGCCTGAGTCCACGAAATGGTGAGCTCTGAATTTATTTTCCTGTACCCATCTTTTGAATGGCCCCTGTTCCATACCCGGAGGAAACCTTGGGTTACCTAGAATCGGATACATGGGTGAGGGAGAGGGGGATATGTCTTTAAGATCTAGTATTTTCCCAATTGTCTGTAGTGTAGGACCGATAGTGGGGTGAGCACGCGCTGCCAGCGGTATCTGGGATCCCAGCCAAGGTATTGCTTGCAAAGGGGGCGTAAGAAAAGTTTGTTCTAGCCCCACCCATTGCTTGTTTGCCCGATGACGGCACCAGTCAACTATTCTTAATAAGTGAGAAGCCCTATGATAAGCCATCAAATCTGGTCCCCCTCGTAGTTTAGGTCTGAATAGAAGTGACCTCGCTATGCGTGGTGTCTTCCCTGCCCATATGAACCGGGTCAAGGTGCTAAGCAGAGTGTGGAAGAATAGCCGTGGGATGTGGATCGGTAGGGTTTGTAGAAAGTACAAGATCCTAGGAAGGACGTTCATTTTAAAAATAGCCACTCTTCCGAACCATGTAAATAGACCTTTGTTCCATCGCTCCAGGTCCACTTTTATGGATCTAAGCAGTGGGGGGTAATTTTCTGAGTATAGGTTTGCAATTGTTGGTGTCAGATAAATTCCAAGATATTTAAGCGATTGCTTCGCCCACTTAAAAGGAAAACTGCTGGCCAAATCAGAGACTAATCCAGTTGGTAGGGTGACGTTAAGAGCTTCCGATTTTTGAAAGTTTATTTTAAAGTTAGACAGGTTGGAGTAAATTCTGAGTTCTTCCATGAGGTTTGGTAATGCTATGCGCGGATTAGTTAAAAAGAACAGCAGGTCGTCTGCATAGGCCGCTACCTTATGTGTAGTGCCTTGGACGTGTACTCCCGATATATCGGGATTAGCTCTGATATGCCCCAGCAATGGTTCCAGACTAAGAATGAACAGCAGAGGGGAGAGCGGGCATCCCTGCCTTGTCCCATTATTAATGGACAGTGAAGATGAAAATTGGCCATTTACTTTGATTAAAGCCGTGGGGTTGGAGTATAGGTTACGTATACGTGCTAACATCGTATTCCCCAGCCCAATATGAGCTAATGTTTCGAATATGTATGCCCAGTCTACCCTATCAAATGCTTTATTCGCATCAGTTGAGAGGAGAAACAGCGGAAGCTTGGTTGATATTGCTCGATAGATTATATTGATTGCCCTAGTAGTGTTATCTCGAGCTTCTCGAAGCGGCATGAAACCTGTTTGATCCAGATGTATCAGAGAAGACAAATGTGGGAGAAGACGAGTGGCCAGGATCTTGGAAAATAGCTTGAGGTCCACATTGATAAGTGAAATGGGCCTATAGCTTTGACATTGAGAATGATCCTTCCCTTCCTTGGGGATTACTGTAATGTGTGCCCGAAGTGTATCTGTTGGTACCGTCCTCAGTGAGTCAAGTGATTTGTATGCTGATAGGAACTGTGGTGCTATGGCGTATGGAAATTGTAAAGTGACTGATAATATTTTCGGAAATGTTCCGCTATTTGGCTCGCCAAGGACACCCGTTCCCCTGTGGTGTTTGTCAAGAAGGGAACATAAGAATTGCCCCTAGCTTGTCGCAAAGCTCTGGCCAATGTCCTGCTTGGTTTGTTGCCGAATTCATAGTAATGCCTACGGCATTTGGCTAATGTAGCTTTAGCCCTGGTTAAACATAAGGTCTTAACCTGTTCCCGCAATTGGTATAGGTCTGCCCCCATTTGTTTGTCTAGTGTCCTTTTATGACGTTGTTCTAAGTCATGAATTTGTTGTAGCAGCCCCACTAATTTCAGGGAGCGCTCCTTCTTGAGCCGGGACCCTAATTTGATAAAGATCCCCCTGATATAGCATTTATGAGCCTCCCATATCATGAGAGGGTCACTATCAGGAGTCGTGTTCAAGGAAAAATACTCTTTCAGCTCACTCCTGATCTCTGAGGTAACCTGAATGTCTTGTAGCATAGATTCATTCAACCGCCATTGCCAAGCTCTTGCTTGATGTAAGGGAAAATGGAGGGTAACTGATATTAAGGCATGGTCGGAGAACGTAATCGAATCGATTCCCGCTCCCGTGACCTGTTCCAGCCTAGTGTGATGCAAGAGAAAGTAATCAATCCTTGAGTAAGAGTTGTGTGGGTTGGAGTAGAAGGTGAAATCTCGGTCCCTAGGATGTAGTATTCGCCAAACATCCACCAGTCGGTGCAAATGTAGCGTATTACGTATTCTAGATTGCAAGGATCGTGACAAGTGAGAGTGACCCTTAGAGGAATCCTACACCGGGTCGAGCGTGAGGTTAAGATCCCCCCCCAGTATTAACATTCCCTCTGTAAATTCATCAAGGCGCTCCAGAGTATGAGCAATGAACTCTGATTGCCCTGTGTTTGGAGAGTATAGGGATGCTAGGGTTGTCACCGTGCCAGCCAGCCTACCTTTCACGAAGAGGTATCTACCTGCAGAATCCGCCTGGATGTCTATCAACTCCCAGGACACTGAGTTGGAGACCAAAATGGAGACCCCCTTCGTTTTAGAGTCCGCAGATGCGCTGTGGTATGTATGAGGAAACCTGGTATTGGCGAGCGACTGGATGCTATCAGATCGGAAGTGCCTCTCCTGTATAAATGCGACCTGTGCCCTCTTCTTCCAGAGCAGCCTCAGAAGGGAGGATCTCTTTTCCGGAACATTCAGTCCCTGTGCGTTTAGAGAGACAATCAATACATCTGACATTTTGAGAATGGAAGAGGCAAAAAAAAAAAAAAGGGGGGGGAGGAGGGTTGAGTTGTAGGAGAAGTGGGAAGGAGTGAACGTGGGGAAGGGTTATGCAAATATGAGAACCGGGGTGTCCACGATAAGACCCGCTGTAACGCAGTAAATGACACAGCAGACGCCCCGCCTAGGAGAACAGTATCTGTCTAGGTGAGGTAACCTCTTCAAACTGTCTCTTCTCAGTAGCGCCCCCGAATACGGGAGAAACCGAGGAGACACAGTGCCCTAATGGGGAAAAGTGGACCAGCTGGCTAGATTACAATACATTCCGGAGAGCTATCACAGACCCAGACATATAATATAAAGGGTCACTTATGGGGGGGAAACCTGTTGTTCTTAAAGTCGTGGTCAAGCAGGGGACATAACAAGTATCTGAACAAAGGCAGAAAACTACGGTTCTTGCCAAGAACTATAACTAGGGGTCTTCCTTATTCACTACTCCTGTTTCTAACATTTTCCATGTATATCCAACATTTCGCCCCCCCTGATTGGCGTCAAACCGTAGGCTTAAAACAGAGAGTCTTTGGCCCTTGGCATCTCCAGATGTTCAGCGGAATCTTGCACTGGGATTCTGGAACTGTGGCCTTTGTGGTCTGGCCCATGGGCCAGTCTGACGTCCCGGAGAAGAACGTTGATGTGTTGGTTGGCCACCTCTGTCGTCCTGGATATTCCGGATTTGCCTTGCCCCGTAGATATTATTTGAGGTTGAAGGTTGTATCAATGGAGGTAGTGTCCAATCTGGAACCTCAATCGGTTCGATGCTAAGGAATTCAAAAGCACCTGGGAGGTCATTTTTGGAGTGCACCGCCATGGTGTGCCCGTTTGGTTTCCGTAAGATAATATGGAAAGGGTTCCCCCATCTATATGATGCTCCCGCCTCTTTCACGGCTTCTAAGAGAGGCCTGACCAGTCTGCGCATTGTCAGAGTTAGGCGAGAAACGTCTGGGAGAATGGTTATTGGAGTGCCTTCAAAGTAGATGTCCCTCTGTTCCCAGGCCGCTCTGAAAATGTCCTCTTTAACTCTGTAAAAGTGCACTCTACAAATCACATCTCTCGGTCTGTCTGCCTGGCGATTCTTCTGGCCCGCCAGTCTGTGTACTCTATCCAACTCAATTGCCGCCCCTCTCGGTCGGTCTAGTATCTTATTGAAAAT
Organism: Rhinella marina; assembly: GCA_900303285.1. Classification (NCBI taxonomy): domain Eukaryota; kingdom Metazoa; phylum Chordata; class Amphibia; order Anura; family Bufonidae; genus Rhinella; species Rhinella marina. The sequence goes on along the minus strand of ONZH01012099.1, from coordinate 126,761 downwards.
GGACTCCACCGTTTCATACAAGCGGTCATTGGTAATTGATTCTGGGATATTCCGGATCTTTAGATTGTTTCGTCTCCCCCTGTTCTCTACATCATCCAGGTGCAATGAGAAATCACGCATTTGGGTAGTATGTGAGTCCATAACGGCAGACAAGGATGACATTGTGGTTCCAGTCGTGGAGAGCTGCTGCTCCAAGACATTAACTCTGTCTGTTAAGGAGCTTACTGAGGATTACACAGATTGCAGTGCCTGCGCTTGTTTGGTTTCTATACGTGCTATCTGCGTTTCCAGCTCTGTTCTGGTAGGTAATTCTGCCAAGGTACGATCCAGTGTACCTGGGGATGGAGAAGTTCTGGTTGAGTCCTCTGGTGGTGATGGATAAGTTGAGAAGATAGCAGGGATACTCTGGCTGGGCGTATGGTGGTCTAGAGGCTCAGTTGTGAGCACAGGGGCACATTGTAATGGCGCCTCTAGTAGCCTCTCCCCCCCCTTGCTGCACCCCTTGCCGCCTTGCTGTCTCCCCCCCTCCTGACCTGTTCTCCGCTGCTGGCAGTGGTGGCCAGTCGGTTGTGGCCTCCGTTCTTTCCCCTGTAGTAACGCAGGAGACCGGGGGCTGCAGGGCAGTCGGCTCTTCTGTCGTCCGCCTGGTTGCTGCGCGTGTTGGCGGGAAGAAGGGTGCCGCGGCTGAACGGAGCGGTGTGGCGGGCGCCGCCATGTTGGAGGCCTCGGACCTCGCGGGGACTGGAGTGCTGGAGCGCAGGTAACGGCCGATGAGGTTCTCTTGTGGGGCTGTAGACTTGCTCCTGGACCTTCTCCCTCTTGTCATGACCAGGCTGCCGGTGGTTTGGAACGGTTTCCCCCCGTGTTAGTCGGCACTGGGTCCGGAGCTCTGCTAGTGCGTGTCCTCACGCCGCCATGCCGAAGCCACGCCCGGCACCTGTCGCTTTAATCCGTCCGTCAAGACACCTGTCAGTTCCATCAGTCCGTCCGTCAAGACACCTGTCAGTTCCATCAGTCAGTCCGTCAAGACACTTGTCAGTTCCATCAGTCAGTCCGTCAGTTCCATCAGTCAGTCCATCAAGACACCTGTCGCTTTAATCTGTCTGTCAAGACACCTGTCAGTTCCATCAGTCCGTTCGTCACACACTCCCAAGTTACATTAAAAAAAAATAAAAAATTAATCCTGTCACTACGTGTGCCATTCTCCTGTGTCTACATACTTGTGTCCTGTGCTTAAGTGGCACCATTCCGTAAAATATAAGTCTCCTGGATTTGTGCCACCTATAACTCTGAAATAATAAATTAACCTCTGTTGTGCCCCAGTACAGATATTGGGACTACTCTGTGCCCCATCCTAGACCCCTGTATATAATTTTCAGCCTCCTGAGGCTCATCGCCAGCCATCTATGCTAATTGTGACACCTGTCAATAATTGCCAAGTGACTCGCAGGGGTGTTTTTATCCTAAAGGATATACAAGATTTTACTTAGCTGTTCTATTTAAAAAAATAAAAAATAAATAAAAAAGACAAAAAAAGACAAAAAAATATAGGTTAGTTTACAGTTTGAAATGAGTAAACGTTTTTTCTCTGCCGAAGAGGCATATGCAGTGCTTTTTGAGGACACTGACTCCAACAGTGGAGATGAAGTGACATTTTTAGTGTCATCTTCCTCAAGTGAATTATCTAGTGATGAACCCCCTCGTAGGCGTCCTAGGGGTAGTGCAGCCCCGTCTCAGCCCCGTACAATTGATTCTTCATGGATCCCCACAGATAACTATGTGCCCCAGGTACCTGAATTTACCGCCACTCCAGGCATCATTTTTGCAAACTATACTTCACTAATGACCAAATTAACCTGATGGTGGAACAAACAAATATATATGCAGAGCAATTTTGTGCCTCCCATCCAGAAAGTTATATGGCAAGGCTCCACAAATGGACCCCTACTAACACAACGGAAATGCAAAAGTTTTGGGGACTTGCCCTAAGCATGGGCCTTACAAAATAAACAACAATACGTTCGTATTGGAACAAAGATATTCTTCATCACACCCCTCTTTACTGTCTTGCCATGCCCCGGACCCGTTTCGAAGCTATTCTAAGATTCCTACACTTCAGCAATAATAACGAATGCCCACTCCCAAGCGACCCCAGTTATGACAGACTCTTTAAAATGAGGCCAGTGGTTGACCATTACAATTCAAAATTTAGCCAAGTATATACCCCCCAAAAATGCCTCTCAGTGGATGAATCACTGGTCCACTTCAAAGGCCGATTACATTTCCACCAGTACCTGCCTAATAAAAGGGCTAGGTATGGTGTGAAGTTATATAAGGCATGTGAAAGTGTATCTGGGTATACACTGCGTGTCACGAGGGGAGACAAGGGTGGTGAGCCCTGAACTGAACCCCTCCTTCTTTCCCTGCCTACTTGCCTCAGTCGGCCCTAGGCAGCCGCGGACAACCACGAAGACGGACCCTACGCTGGATAAGTGCGCAGGGAGGGAAAGGGAACAAAGGGACGGACAAAACACAGACAGAACGAACACAATGGTAGAGTAGTCAGCAAGCCGGGTCAAACACAGGAGGTCACGTAAATACCAGGGGTGAAGCAAGAGAGAAGTCAAAGTCCAGAATCCGAGTCCAAAATCCAAGTAACAATTCAAGCAAGAAGTCGCACAAGCACTGATCAAAGGAGTAACTAATCACAGGCGATTTGAAAGGGCAGCTGGCAGCTTTAAAAAGCCCTCCAATGGGTCATGTGACGGGGCCACATGACCTCATTTGCATAATGAGCGCTGGCCAAACGTGACCAGCGCTCAAATATGCTATAAATTTGGCCACGCCACATGACCCAAATATAAGGCCCCCAATATGAAAATATACTCTGAGCGCTGGCTAGCCGGGCCAGCGCTCAGTACCGCCCACTGCTCGTGTCTAGGGGGGCGGGGACGCCGGGCACGCAGCATCCGGAAGCGCGCCCGACGCTCCCCGCCTCTTGTTACCATGGAGACGAGGACGCCAGTCGCGTCCTCGCTCCGTGGTAGCGGAAGTCCGGCGGCGCTGCAAGCGAGGAGCATGCCGCCGGCTTCCCGTGACACTGCGCTTTCGTATTTACGAAGGAAAAGATTTGAAAATTGAGCCACCTGATTGTCCCACGGTTCTGGGTATAAGTGGGAAGATAGTATGGGATTTAGTCCACCCCCTGCTGGACCACGGATACCATCTATATTTGGACAACTTTTACAATAGTGTCCCTCTCCTTAAGTGCCTTGTTGGCAGAGGCATAGTCACATTAGAAGAAATAAAAAACAGCTCCCTAAATCCTTTATTGACCAGACTGTGCGTCCGGGGAAAGCATCACTGTTTGCTCAGAAAATTTGATGCTGGTAAAATACAAGGACAAACGGGATGTTCTTGTGTTAACTACCATCCATGCAAATCAGTCCATCCCAGGCCGAGGAACCACAGAGCAGAACATCAAGCCTGTGTGTATCCAGGATTACAATAAGTTCATGGGCGGAGTGGATCTTTCAGACCAGGTACAACAGCCCTACAGTGCCTTATCTAATATGTGGTACAAAAAAATAGTTGTTTACCTAACCCAAGTGTCACTATATAATGCCTTTGTCATTCATAGAACAGCTGGTCATGGGGGTACCTTCTTGGAATTTCAGGAAAGAATAATAAAAAAATAGATTTTTGGCGTTCAGGAAGGAGAGGGCAGTACTTCTGGGGTCTCAAGAATAATACATGGGCAGCATTTCCCTGGAGTACTTCCCCCCCACAGAAAAAAAGGCAACCCCAAAAAAGGTGTCGAGTTTGCTCGATTAGAGGGTTTAGGAAAGACACCACTCACTACTGTCAGACTTGCCCCTCCAAACCGGGCCTCTGCATTGGAGAATGTTTCCAAGTTTCTCACACCTCCACTGATATCCATTAAGTTCATTTCATTAATTTCTTAATGAATCCATGGGAGGACATTTTCAGTTTAGCATTTTCCATTTGATAGTCCAATAATAGCCCCCCCAAAAAAAATACAAATAACAAAAAACCTTAACAATTCCCATTATACCCCTAGATGAATATATTGAAGGGTGTCATTTTATTAAATGAGGCATTTCTTTGATTTCCTTTTATGTTCTAGCACCCCTAGAGCCTCTTTTTTGCCGTTTTCACTGTTACCTTAATCTGTTACTGCTACCTCATGGTGCCTGAAAATTATTCCAGCGAAATCTGCCCTCCAAAAGCCATACGGGGTACCTCCCATTCCAAGCCCCGCTGTGTGCTCATGCAGCACATTTCAACCACATATGGGGTGTTGATGTATTCAGGAGAAAATGGGTAACAGAATATGGGGTGGCTTTTCTCCTGACACCCCTTGTTAAAATAAAATAATTGGGCCTAAATTGAGATATTCTTGTAAAATATGACATTTTTCATTATTACTGCCAAGTTTGTCTAAATTCTATGAATTGGCTATTGGGCCAAAGTGCTCAGTATACCCCTTGACAAATTCTTTGGGGGGTGTATTTTCCAAAATGGGGTCACTTTTAAGGTGTTTTCACAGTTGGGGTACCTCAGGGTGCCTTCAAATGCAACATGGTGCCTGAAGATTATTCCAGCGAAATCTGCCCTCCAAAAGCCGCACGGGGTACCTCCCATTCTGAGCCCCGCTGTGTGCTCATACACCACATTTAACCACATATGGGGTGTTGATGTATTTAGGAGAAAATGGGTAACAGATTATGGGGTGGATTTTCTCCTGACACCCCTTGTTAAAATAAAATAATTGGGCCTAAATTGAGATATTCTTGTAAAATATGACATTTTTCATTATTACTGCCAAGTTTGTCTAAATTCTATGAAATGGCTATTGGGCCAAAGTGCTCAGTACACCCCTTGACAAATTCCTTGGGAGGTGTATTTTCCAAAATGGGGTCACTTTTGGGGTGTTTTCACTGTTGGGGTACCTCAGGGTGCCTTCAAATGCAACATGGTTCCTGAAGATTATTCCAGCGAAATCTGCCCTCCAAAAGCCATACAGTGTTCCTCCCATTCTGAGCCCCTCTGTGCATCCATATAGCAGTTTATGACCACATATGGGGTGCTTCTGTAAACTTAAGAATCAAGGTAACAAATATGGAGGTTTATTTTGCTGTTAACCCATGCTGGGTTGCAAGAAAAATGGATCTAAATGGAAAAATCTGCAAAAAAATGTGAAATTTTAAAAATTCACCTCCATTTTCCATTAATTCTGGTGGAACACTTAAAGGGTTAACAAAGTTTGTAAAGTCAGTTTTGAATAACTTGAGGGGTGTATTTTTTAAAATGGGGTCATTTATGGGTGGTTTCTACTATGTTAACCTACAAATTGACTTTCTAACTGAACTAGTCCTTAAAAAGTGGGTTTTGGAAATTTTCTGGAAAATTTTTAAATTTGCTTCTAAACTTTGAAGTCTTCTAACATCTTAAAAAAATGAAATAACATTTGCAAAATGATGCAAACATGAAGTAGACATATGGGAAATGTAAAGTAAGAACTATTTTGTGAGCTACCACTATCTGTCAGAAAACCTGAGAAATTTAGAAAATTGTGATTTTTTTTTCCCCCCAAAATTTCTGTAAATTTTGGGTTTTTTAATAAATAAAAGTAAGACATACTGACTCAAATTTATCACTAATGTGAAGTACAATGTGTCACGAGAAAACAATCTCAGAATGGCTTGGATAAGTGAAAGTGTTCCAAAGTTATTACCACATAAAGTGAAACATGTCAGATTAGCAAAATGTGGCTTGGTCCTGAAGGTAAAAACTGGCTGTGTCTTGAAGGGGTTAATGGGGCTATTGAATTCTTGTTGTTCGCAGCTATCTCAGAAATCCGTAATGCTCCAAAGAAAGTTAACAAAAAGGTTGCTGAAAACAAACAAGATTCATAAGCAGAGGAGCAAATGGAAGGTAAATGCTGAATAAATTGCCTCAAAATTATTATAGATATAGGTCTAGTTCTAATCGATGGTATTTGATATTTTTTCATACCTTTCAGCATATATTTTATTATGTCGTAAGATATTAGAGATTGATTTCCCTGAATTTTCATGAAGAAAGAGATACCTGATAGGAATTTTAAAATGGTATCTGATCTAATACCTTTCCCAAATAATGAAAGTACGAATTGGATATAATTTCTCAAATTATCATCCAAAGGATTATAATTGTGAAGGTTGCAGAAGTTCCTCCAATTGTACCATGCAGCCGTATACCCGGCCCATGTTGATGGTGCTATTGAATTCTTGATCAAACGATCCATAAATGAGTCAGGCAGGGGATTCCTTTTACTTCCGCATTTGGCACAATTTCTCTGAATGTCTGGAAATCCTGTCGTGACAGTGAATCAGCAATATAGTTAGATTTTCCACAAATATATTTTGCTTTGAGCCATATATTATTTCGCAAGCAAACTAATACTAGTTGTCTAAGAATGTTTATGACTTCTGGGGATTTAGCGGAAAGACAGTTAATAGAGAATACCACTCCTTTATTGTCTGAGTGTATTAAAATTATTTTGTTGCGCAAATGTTCTTGCCATATGATTAATGATACCAATACTGGGAATAATTCCAAAAAATGTATATTTTTCAATAACTTTGTATCTTGCCAACTAATGGGCCATATTTCCGCAGACCAGCTTTTATTAAAATAGGCTCCGTAACCTATAGAGCCAGCGGAATCTGTAAAGAGATCTAATGAAGTAGATTCTGTAAAATCTGACTGCCATATGGCATTACCATTAAAGTCTTCTAGAAATTCTTTCCATATGGCCAAATCTTGCTTTAATTGATTTGTAATCCTAATATGGTCCAAAGGATTTTTAAATCCCCTGGTAGCCACGTATAACCTTTTGGAAAATACTTTTCCCATCGGTATTACTCTGGTTATAAAATTAAGGGAACCTAAAAGTGATTGAAGCCTTTTTAAAGTGGTTTTATTGGACCTATAGATATTTGCTAACAAAATTCTGGTAGATGTTATTTTTTCTTCTGGAATACGAAATTCCATTCTTTCAGTATCAATCTCTATGCCAAGGAATTTTAAATTCCTGGTTGGAAAAACTGTTTTTTCATGTGCAATTGGAATGTTGAAAATCTATGTAAAAGAAATTGTTTAATACATTCATCAGTTTGATGAGAACCTAAGAATAAGAAGTCGTCTAAGTAATGTAAAATAAATCCACCAGAAGAAATAGATTCTACAGCCCATTGAATGAACGTAGCAAAGGCTTCGAAGTATTGACAGGAAAGAGTTAAACCCATCGGAAGGGCTCTATCATAGAAGAATTGACCTTGAAAGTAAATTCCTAAAGAATTGTATCCAATTGGATTGATGGAAGTAGCCGAAAAGCGGATTTAATATCCATTTTTGCTAATAAGGATTTTTGACCAGAACGACGTAAATTAATAAGAGCCTGATCGAAAGAAGAATATCTAACGGATCAGAGAGACTTATCAATTTGATCATTTAATGAAGTCAGGATAGGGTAGGATAAATGGTGAATTAACCAAAAAGAACTTGGTTCTTTTTTAGGAACCAAGCCTAATGGAGAAATATGGAAGTTAGGGAAAGGTGGCTTATTGAATGGTCCGGCAATTCTGTTTTCAGATATTTCTTTAAAAAAAATTTCTCTTACAATATCAATGTTTTTGTTTGCAGATTTTAAATTATCAACAAAGTGACAACCTGGACCAGTAAATTCAGGTACATAAAAACCGAAAGTAAATCCTTTAGTTAGTAAAAGAGCAGTCGCTCTGTTTGGGTAATGTTTTAGCCAGATAAGCAGATTTACTGTGTTCAGGGGTGTCATCCTTTATTGATTTCTCTTGAAGAAGAATACTGACCAGATTGTTTTTTAAAACATTTTGTTGCGGGGTGATTTCCTGAACAAAATGTGCATTCGTGTCGATATTTACAGTTGTTTTGACAACGACAAGTGGTTTCGTTGAATGCAAAGTAAATACCTTTCTTGTTATTTGGTTGGGAACTTGTTTGCTGACGAAAATAAAATTGTCTTTGAGGAAGCATTAAATTGATCCATAGTCCTACATCTCTAGTTCCCCAGGATAAATTGGGATACACGGCTGACTTTTGGCGAAAAGATTCGTCATAATTCAGCCATGCAAATCCCCAAAATTCCTGCAAGCTTCAAGAATGGACTGTAAATGGTGGAACAGTCCACTACACAATTGTGGATGCTTCTCTCCTAAAACAGCTGAATATATGGAGAATGCGTGTATCCAGTTAAAAATCGATTTTTGATTGGGTTTTTTATTTTCTTCCTCATCTTTTTTCTCAAATTTCAAAATTTCTTTTGATGAAGGAAGTAAAGAAAAAAAATCAATGTATTCTTTCTTCCATATTTTATCTTTTACAGATTGTGAAAGGTGGAAACCAAGTGGACAAATTTGAACCAGCATAATTTCCAAAACCAATGTCTCTTTGACCCCAGAACAAGTCTCAAATGAAGGAATTATTGGACTACCTGTTGTCATTTGAGGCTCAGTACATAAATCCGAATTCAAATTTTCTCCAAATAAAGTTTTTTTAGAGAGAGTAGGTAGTTTAGGAGACAGCCATATTCCCTCTAATTCACCAGATGATTGCTTCTGTGAAATGAATTTAACAAATTCAGAAAATAAATGCTCTTTTTCTGAAGATACAATGTCTAACTGTATGTGTTTGTGTGATATACAGCCACTATAAGATATGTCGTTGCTGTCATGCTCACCATCGGAAGAAATGACAGTTGTTCGTTGTTGCTGAGGGTTGGAGAGAGATGTGGCAGGTAAGTTTGTTGTTTGTAGATGATGATCCATTTTAGGCTGTGCTGACCTTGAGGTAGATGGCGCAGGTTGAAATTTGCTTTTTCTGTGCCTTTCTGGGTCCGATTTATGATATATAGGTAAGTTAAATTATACTACCATACACTACACAAACATTTATGGTTGCCATGACACCATGGCTCACCAATTCAATTTGAATTGGTTCGCTCCAAACCGTGGGCACAATGGATACAACACTCCTGTTATACTACCCATTCCCAAGGGATCTCCCTACTGGTTTATAAATCATTGAGATGGGAAGTGGAAAAAATAACAATAGACCCTGAGGGTAGATATATATTTGTAGCAGTATATATTCACTGTGTTCTTTATGTTATAATGGACGTTTATATACCACCTCCATCCTCACTCCAGATAATACATCAAGCAGTATCCTTTGCTGCAGCATTTCCACATGCTAGAGTACTATGTATGGGAGATTGTAATATGCTGCTGGACGCCTCACTGGACAGATTGTCTCCTGGTTCTGTTTCTGACACGCCATCACAAACTGACACCCTGTTTGCTAAGCTATTGGCATGGGTTGGATGGGTGGACCTGTGGAGGGGTAGGAATTCGGGTGTTAAACTTTATTCCTGTTACTCACCAGGCTACTGTTCCCTGTCCCGAATTGATTATATGTTTGGTAACTCAGTGCTATGTGCCTCTGTTGAGTCTATATCCTATGGGAATAGAGGAATATCTGACCATTCCCCAATGATAATTAACATAGGCCCTCCCAATTACCACATGAGACCTAGTATGGGAATACACCAATTTTGGCTATCTTTACTCACCAATAATGATAGAATACCAGATCAACTAATGGTCTTCTTGTCTGAAACTGCCCCTGCAGAAGATCCTATACTCTTATGGGAGACTCTGAAGGCCTATTCGCGAGGCTGCCTTAAATCCTCGCTATCCTTTATTAAGCGTACATCGGCTAGACAGGAGGCAGAACTTGCATCTGATTGCACTAGGCTTGAAGCACAATATGTAGCTGATCCCACTGATACACATCGAGATGAATGGCTGGCAAAGGGGCGTCAATACCTGTCACTTTTGAAAGAAAAGACACAGCGGAAGCTGTTTTTTACTAAGCAGTCCTACTTTGAGTTGGGTAATCAATCGAGCAAGTTATTGGCCCATCTGGTACATCAAAACCAGGCCTTCCCTGCTATCTTTAAGATCCAAGCAGAAGGCAGATCCATGCTTATGGATACTGAGGCTATAGCTAAAAGATTCTAGGCATTTTATCGAGACCTATACTAAACCCAGACCGCCCACTCTGTCTCAGACACTCAACATTATCTGTCGGATTTATTACTACCTACACTTTCGCTAGAGCATGTAGCCATGTTAGACTCTCCAATCTCTTTGCCTGAAATTTCAGAGGCTATTGCCAGTGGCATAACTAGAGGTTTATGGGCACCAGGGCAAACTTTGAATTTGGGCCCCCCCATCCGCCTCCTCTGTATGTATATTCCATTTTTTTGCCCCCCTCTCCCTCTGTATATTATATTTTTGCCCCCACTGAATATATAATGATTTTGTCCCCGTCCTGTATTTACCCCTAAATAATTTTGGAATTTTGCCCCCATATGGCTGGCGGGGGCCCCCCTTTATTATTCAGACGGAGAGACTCAAAGCCAGGTGCCCCCAGATTTGCACACAGATACACAAAAAAAAAATACTTGCCTAACTTTTTGCTCTGGACTTCAGTTCGCGCCTTCTTCTCTCCACGCAATCCCGTCGTCTGGTGTACGCAGCGGCATCCCGTCTCAGTGTGATCTCTTGAGACTCGTGACCCAGCGCCAGGTCTCACGGGATCACACAGCCAGGATGACAAAGTTGCAGCGCCGGAGAGGTTATGGGGCATGGGGATGGCCGGGTTTATTTAGGGAAATAAATGCACAGTGTTGCGTACTGTAGTACGCAGCACTGTGCACGTATCGCCAGCCCGCTGGCCTGAAACAGAGTGGGACGGCCACCCTCAACTATTTAGAAACACTTGCGGCCCCACCTCCCCGCCGGGCCCGGTCGCGGTCGCACCCCTGCGACCGCGAACGTTACGCCCCTGGTGTCATCTAATACATTCCACCAGCTGTAATGGCTTCAGCCGGCCCATCAGCGCCTGGCAGAGCCCAGTTCATCACCAGAACTGGGCAAAATGCCTTTGCCCTGCGCTAAATAAAATGCTCCGAAGCTCTGGTCAGGAAGGCTGCCTGGGTGAAATTCTGGGTATGTCCGGGTTCAGCTCTGAACCCGGACAACCCCTTTAATAACACTGAACTAATGCAGCCTGTGGGTTTCATAGGAGCACCCAGCAAATAATCACAGTTCAAATTAAGGTCCACTCTCACAAACTCACCATTACTATCTCCTCTTCTATATTTGTATACAAACCTTCTTTCCTCTAGATGCAGAGGATGTCCCCTCGTCTCTGTCACAGTTCTGGGGATAAATAGATGATGGGAGAGAACTCTGTATTGACCCTTGATATATTTATACATAGTTATTAGATCTCCCCTCAGTCATCTTTTTTCTAAAGTGAATAACCCTAATTTTGATAATCTTTCTGGGTACTGTAGTCCACTCATTCTAGTTATTACTTTAGTTGCCCTCCTCTGAACCCTCTCCAGCTCTGCTATGTCTGCCTTGTTCACAGGAACCCAGAACTGACTAGTGATTTGCAGGACTATGTTCTCATCACGGGCATCTATGCCCCTTTTGATGCAACCCATTATCTTATTGGCCTTGGCAGCAGCTGTCTGACACTGGTTTCTACAGCTTACAGTTTTCTGTTCACTAAAATACCTAGGTCCTTTTCCATGTCAGTGTTACCCAGTGTTTTACCATTTAGTATGTACTGGTGACTTGCATTATTCCTTCCCATGTGCATAACCTTACATTTGTCAGTGTTAAACCTCCTCTGCCTTATCTGCCCAAGCCTCCAATCTATCCAGATCCCTTTGTAGCAGTGTACTGTCCTCTTCTGTGTTAATTACTTTACACAGTTTAGTGTTATCTACAAAAAATCGATATTTTACTGTGCAAGCCTTCTACCAGATCATTAATAAATATATTGAAGAGAATAGGGCCTAATACTGACCCCGTAGGTACCCCGCTAGAGACAGTGACCCAATCTGAGTGTGTAACGTTAATAACCACCCTCAGTTTTCTATCACTGAGTTACTTAACCACATACAGACATTTTCCCCCAAGTCCAAGCATTCTCATTTTATATACTAACCTTTTATGTGGTACAGTGTCAAATGCTTTGGAGAAGTCCAGATATATGACATCCATTGATTCACAGCGGTCAAGTGTAGAACTTATCTCCTCATAGAAGCTGATTAAATTAGTTTGTCAAGACAGATCCCTCATGAAGCCATGCTGATATGGCGTTATTTGCTTATTTTCATTGAGTTACTCCAAGACAGCATCTCTTAGAAAACCTTCAAACAGTTTAGCCACAACAGATGTTAAACTTACCGGCCTATAGTTTCCAGGCTCCGTTTTTGGACCCTCTTTGAATAGCGGCACCACATTTGCTATGCACCAATCCTGTGGAACATTCCTTGTCAGTATAGAGTCCTTGAATATCAGAAATAAGGACCTGGCTATGACATTACTTAATTCTCTTAGGATACGAGGGTGTATGCCATCTGGTCCTGGCAATTTGTCTATTTTAATCTTTTTAAGATACCGCTGTACTTCTTCCTGGATCAGACAGGGCACTTTTAATTGGGAATTTACTTTTATATTCTGCATTTCATCTGTTTATTTTGTTCAGTGAATATAGTGGAAAAAAAATTTTTAATAGTTTTGCTTTCTCCACATCGCTCTCATCACTCTATAAAGGGCTGATACCTTCAGGTTTATAGTTTTTACCATTTTTATAATTGAAGAACATTTTAGGGTTAATTTTACTCTCTTTGGCAATTAATCTCTTGGTCTTTGCACACCAGCAAAGAAGTACACAGGTTTACTGCAAACCCTGACTCTCTGGACTTTCCCAATTGGGGGCACACCATGCCTTATTATCCCCTCAATAGAGCAGCATATGGTAAAACTTTAACGGTGTCTGGGGGTACATCATAGTGTTGGAGCCACCTCAAGCCCGGTCACTGCACTACATTTTATTTTTCAAGTGCAGTTTAATAAGCTCAACTCTGTGGGTGACAAGGCACATCACATGTCTCGAGAAACTGATACGTTCAAACAATGAGCACTACTGATACAAGTAAATGAAGCAGTGACATCCACCAATCAGCTAACAGGTTATTATTGTTCTTAGTAAATCAGACAGTAAGGGCCATGTCCGTTTTGTTCACTGCAAAACATGGGCAATGGCTATGTGAATCCACATTGAGCTACAGACCCATTCACTTCAAGATATGGCCAAACATAGGATATGTCCTATCTTTTTCCACATGAGACATGGACCCAAAAGTACACAGAATAGCTTCCGTGTGTTTCCATGTGCTTCCAGTTGCGTGCCTCTCCAGCGAACCCCTGAGGAGCCAGTGCAGAGGATGTATATGGTCCTGGAGGTGAAAGTGTGGTAGTAGCCCCAATGAAGTGTTGTGTCACTGTGTACACTCTCAGGCCATTGCTCTGTGGGAATCGGTGCAATGGAAATATAGTATTGGAGAGTGCCGCTAGACTGAAAGCAACAAAGTCTATTTACTAAGTGAATATAGAACTTCAAATACAATCAATAGCATCAGGTTCCAAGTGCAAAACTTCTCTGGTACCAGTCTGGATTATGGAGCCAGGTTGGATGGCGGCAATTTAGCACTCAGGTCCTACTGGCCTAGTAATGTTCTAGATGATGGTTGTCTTTGCTGTAGCCCCTCAACTTGCATCAGTGTCTGGAGATGTTGGTTATAGCGGTTCACGCTGCTGTCAAACTTCTCAAGTCTTCACTTGAGGCAAAAGTGATCACTCTGGAGAAAATATAACAGGAGCTCTCACTTGTTCTTCCTCACTTCTCCTTAGCTACACAGGAACACCCCCTACTGGCAGGATGAAGGGGGAGGATTAGGGTAATTAGCCCTGTTCATTGTTAATCTTTACCATCCATTCCCAACTGGTAACAACAGCTATATAATACAATATAAAATTACACAAATAATACGCAACTATATACAACATTGTAGTTCCACCCCAGGTCTGGGTTATGGTCTGGGCTGATGCCCATGGTTCTGCGGATCTGTGGTTTGTGGTTTGCAAAACGGAAACAGCCGTCACATAGGTGTGTAAATGTGACTGTAATCTGGTGCAGAAAAGACATTTATGTCAAACACTATACCAACTACTTGTTGGTTTACTTTGAAACAGAATTTGATATCTCTTCCACATAAAGTAAAGTAGTATCTTTATTTCAAATATATTTTATATTAAATTCTGAAAATTACATTTTTCCATGAGTATAAAAAATACACTAACCCTAAAAACTGCCATATTTATGCCCAACAATTGGTGCCATTTACATGGATACATAAACTATGAAGTTTATGGCATATGTGGCATTGCAGAACTATGGAAATGGATGTGGCGATTAATTTTTATATACCTGTGTTATTAAGGGGTTAAATTGGCTGCTGTATGAATCGTCATGACAAGTTCCATAAACAACAACAACAAGCATCGACCAATAGAAACGCAGGATTTGATTTTAAATAGAAAAAAAACGTCAGTTGGTGCCAGTCTGCGATTGCTCTTTATAGAGAAAGGACCGGCTTATTTCATCGCTTTTGAAGAGATTTCTGGATTTTATTTTCGACTGCGACCCAGATCTACATCAGCGCGTTGGGAGATTCATCGCCAACTGCGAGTCAAGACAGGTAAAATACCCAAATCTGATTGATGGAATAACTGACTTGTGTCACCCCCACCAGTGGCAGCTGCTCACTCTGTATTAGTGGGAACCTGAGATTGATCACTGGTTTCACCAAAATATGGGAAAACCTGGGTAATTATTTCTGTATGGTATTAAAATGATGGGTTTTTATTAATAATTTCTCTATTTCTTCTCTTCTGTTTAGAAGACTGAACATGAGCTCCAGGTAAGCCATGCTTCTTACTATTCAGGAGGGGCAGGACATGTATTGTACATATAATGCCAGGACCCATACTGACCTGACGGGAACATCTTATCACATAGACACCTGCAATTTACTTATACTGGACGAGAAACCTAGAAAGTGTGTCCTAGCTGAATAATCCCTATACATATCCCATATTTACACTGATGGGTGCCATAGAAGAGTTATTAGGTGAACAACATTTACCAATGATGAAATATAAATGAATTTATCTGTATTTGGTTTTGTCACATAAAGTCCACAATTTAGTAGAACATATTATGCTTAGTTTCAGGTATTCAGGATCAGTCCGGGGTTTAGAGTCTTCTTCTGAAGGTACCATATCCTCACATATTCATGTTAATATTTCTTTCTCTAATTTAAGATTCCCAGAAGGAGGAGGAAGTAAGATCAGGAAGAGGAAGAGAGAGCTCATCCATCTTTATGAGGCAGAGACGTAAGTATAACAATGCATTGCACGGTCTGCCATTCACTGACATGAAGCCTATTACCAGGGTGGGTTTAGATGAAGAGGACAATCCCATTGAAGGACATATGGACATCATAGAGGGGGGTGCTTGGTACTCCCTTCCATGCTCCAGAACAGAGGCCTCTCTGTCCATATATTACATGGTTGGCCATTCATCTGAATGACTGCCATATAATGATGTGAGGGTAATGTATGACCAGACAAGGTTTCCCTGCCAATAACATCTGGGGTTAGAAAAGCTATACCCACAATTATCAGTTATACACCATGTAAGCGTCTGTTCAGTAAGGGGCAGATTTCACAGTAATAACATTATAATGGTGTTGTTAGGGTTATATATTTGACAGTGATCACTAAGAAGAGGAGTCCAGTGGCAGTGATATGACTACCACAGAAGTAGACCACGGCTATGAGAACAGCTTTTCCCATTTCTGACATATATTCAGTGTATTTTCCAACAGTGTTCTAGAATGTATTTAATTTAAATAATATTTAAATTTAATATAAAACTATATTGTATTGTAATAAATATGAGTTTATAATACTGCCCACATAACTCTATTATACCAGTGCGGTTCTGTAATATCCCAAACTTCTCCTATAGTTCTGCCGCTCAAGCAGAGACTGCAAAGAAGAGGAAGGATGACCCGACCCAGCAGCCAAAGGACATGGCTGCTTTCTTCTTTCTCCTTGGTAAGGCTCATTGTTCCAAACAGTTGTTCCAGTAATAAACTGGGTGTATAATAACATAATCACATGGAGCCAAACGACCCCATTATGTACATAATCACATGTACCAGAGGCGTAGCTACCGGGGGGGGGCGACGGCTCCGGGCCCAGTGCCTCTGGGGATGGCCTTAGAACAATCAGGCGAATACAAGTGAGCGCATTATGGAAGCGCTCACTTGTATGTAGGGAACCCCATCAGACCTCAGATCAGCCCACCCAGCCACATAAGGTTAAAATAAAAACATTTCTTACCTGTCCTGCGCTGAGGCTGCCCTTCCGGTCCTGCGCTCCACTCTCTTCCCTGGCCCACGCACACTATGACCTGATGCACGCTGCACCTGACGCATCCTGTAGAGTGTAAATTCATTGACTGAGTTTATAATATTGAAATACTGATATTTCTACTGTCTTTCTAGAGGATGAAAACATCAGGCTGTTTCTGGCCAGGGACAGCTGCAGGAGGATTTCAGACAAGGTAATATACTGTAATATTGAGGAATGTAATAGAACGTCTTCCAGATTACAGAAAATCCACTATATCTAAATAAGAGGACTTATGCTAATGTGATAGGCTGGTAGACATGCTACAATCTATAACTTACAGTGTGGATACATTGTTGTCTTCGTGGTCAGAGGGAAATATTGACCACATGAATAATAAGATATTCATTATTTATATAGATCTATTTCCTACCTCTAACTGTCCTTCTCATCTCACTAGTACCTCCTGGCGATGGTCTTCATCTACTTCAGGAGATCAAGACTACGTCCTGACAAATATAAAAAGAACTTCTTTCCAGCTCTGTGAGTTTCCTTTATTATAACTGATATGTGTATATATGCAGATGAAAAATATAAAAATAAACACTAAAATACATAGTGTAACAGGAATGTCCAAGTGACATGTGCAGAACATACCATAGCATGTATTTATACCTTATAATTTATTTCTGCCAGGTTCTTAGCCAACCAATTTGAGGAGGAAGAAGACCGTTTTCGACGAGAGATCTACCCCTGGGCCTTAGGACGATCTTGGTACCTGATGAAGGAGAGGAAACGTCTGTTCCATCGACGCAACCTGTTGTTCCTCCGGATGGGATTCAAGGCTTGGGTGAACAAGGAATCCTGTGATCTGGTTAGTAAAAATAAAATACTCTGGTTTTCGATGAAGAGTGTCTGTAGATAGTATTATTTTAATGTATCTACTGTTTAATTCCAGATCATGGCACAAGACCCTCTGCACTGGGCATGGACAAGAGAGCGGCCGATCCATCATGGTGCAGCTGTTCGTTCATTCAGGAGAAATGATGAGGAGTTCACCATCCACGGCCCATGGAGTGTCCCTCCATCCTGCTCCATCTGTGAGACCATCCTTCTCCATCCATGTGAGGTGAAAGAGGCTGAAAACATCCTGTGCCAGGCAGACACAGAGGAGGAACCTGGAACCTCACAGTCATAGTCATCTCTGGTAAGGAAAAGGCTAGTGTGGAACACAGGATTTAAATGGAGTCTTTCCACTCTGCCTAAGTTTTCACTAGTCTCTGTTTTCCTCTGCCTACTTTGTTACAGAGCTGCTGCATCCAAATATTGTACACTGAAGACCTTGGTGGTGTGGCATTTGCTCTGTACACACTGTGAGGCTAATGTATATTCTACAATTATACAGAACGGGTGCAGACCTATTCATTTCAATTAGGCGGCAAAAGATGCCGACAGCACACTGTGTGCTGTCCGCATCCGTTGCTCCCTTCCATGGCCCCGCAAAAGAGTAGAACATGTCCTATTCTTGTCCGTTTTTAGGTCAAGAATAGGCATTTCTACAATTTGCAGACTGCAAAACATGGTGTGATCGTCTGAATGAGCCATAATGCACAGATGCAGGCAGATTTGTAGTCTGCACACACATAAAACTTTGATACCAACTTAGGCAGAGGGCAGGGGAAAGAACTGGGACCAGGGTCGGACTGGAGTACCTAGGGCCCACCAGAGGAAATAATTCTTGGGGCCCACCATAAAGAAATATCTGTGTTTGTTATCCCTGTACAGTGACATCACTGTGTTTATTATCCCTGTACAGTGACATCACTGTGTTTATTATCTCTGTACTGTGACATCACTGTGTTTATTATCCATGTACAGTGACATCACTGTGTGTATTATCCCAGTACTGTGACATCACTGTGTTTATTATCCCTGTACTGTGACATCACTGTGTTATCTCTGTACTGTGACATCACTGTGTTTATTATCCCTGTACGGTGACATCACTGTGTTTATTATCCCTGTACTGTGACATCACTGTGTTTATTATCCCTGTACAGTGACATCACTGTGTTTATTATCCCTGTACTGTGACATCACTGTGTTTATTATCTCTGTACTGTGACATCACTGTGTTTATTATCCCTGTACGGTGACATCACTGTGTTTGTTATCCCTGTACGGTGACATCGCTGTGTTTGTTATCCCTGTACGGTGACATCACTGTGTTTATTATGTCTACACAGTGACATCGCTGTGTTTATTATGTCTGTACAGTGACATCGCTGTGTTTATTATGTCTGTACAGTGACATCGCTGTGTGTATTATCCTAGTGCAGGAAGAGGTAAGTGGCCTGTGTTTGTGTGTTTGTTTTCTATTTTTCAGGGTCGTGAATGCAGAGGACTACGTCGTATTCGGTGGACTACGTCGGACCAGCTTTTTTTTTTTTTTTTTTTAAATAAAATGGTCAAACAGGGGTCTGGGGGAGTGTTTATTTCAATAAAATGTTTTATACTTGTGTGTGTGTATTTTTTTTTACAATATTACAGTTTTAGTAATTAGGGCTATCTACAGACGGCCCTGATTACTATTACTGGGCTTAGTGCTTGCCGGTATGGCAGGCCAGCACTAACCCCAACATCTATTACCTTGGCACCCACCGCCACCAGGGGTGCCGGGAAGAGCCGGGTACCCGCAGGACCAGACCTTCTAAATTGAGGGTCTGGCTCTGGGGTGGCTGCAGGCTGGTACCATTAGGCTGGGAAGGGCCAATAACCGTGTCCCTTCCCACCCTGGTAGTGCCAGGCTGCTGCTGCTGGTTGTATCTGGCTGGCAAAGGAAAAAAGGGGGGGACCCCACGCCATTTTTTTAGAAAAATAATTAAATAATTTTTTTAAAAAATGGCGTGGGGTCCCCCCCTTTTTTCCTTCGCCAGCCAGAAACAACCAGCAGCGGCAGCCTGGCACTACCAGGGTGGGAAGGGACACGGTTATTGGCCCTTCCCAGCCTAATGGTACCAGCCTGCAGCCGCCCCAGAGCCAGACCCTCAATTTAGAAGGTCCGGTCCTGTGGGTACCCGGCTCTTCCCGGAACCCCTGGTGGCGGTGGGTGCCGAGGTAATAGATGTTGGGGTTAGTGCTGGCCTGCCATACCGGCAAGCACTAAGCCCAGTATTAGTAATCAGGGCCGTCTGTAGATAGCCATAATTACTAAAACTGTAGTATTGTAAAAAAAATACACACACACAAGTATAAAACATTTTATTGAAATAAACACTCCCCCAGACCCCTGTTTGACCATTTTATTTAAAAAAAAAAAAGAAAGCTGGTCCGACGGGTCCGACGTAGTCCACCGAATCCGACGTAGTCCTCTGCATTCACGACCCTAAAAAATAGAAAACAAACACACAAATACAGACCACTTATCTCTTCCTGCACTGGGATAATACACACAGCGATGTCACTGTACAGGGAAATAAAAACAGTGATGTCACTGTACAGGGATAATAAACACAGCGATGTCACAATACAGAGATAATAAACACAGTGATGTCACCGTACAGGGATAATAAACACAGTGATGTCACAGTACAGGGATCGGCGTCTCGTGCCCCCATCAGACCTCAGGTCGGCGTCTCGTGCCCCCATCAGACCTTAGATCAGGGTCTCTCCCCCCCCCCCTCAGACCTCAGATCAGCCCACCCAGCCACTTAAAAAAGCATACTTACCTATACTGCCGCGCTGCCATTGCCATCAGGTTCCGCGCTCCACTGTCTTCCCTGCCAGTGCGCACTATGACCTGACGCTGCGTCAGGTCATAGTGCGCGCCGGAAGGGAAGACCGTGGAGCGTGGGAGCCGAGGACAGCGGCAGGACAGGTAAGTATGCTTTTTTTTAAGTGGCTGGGTGGGCTTATCTGTACAGGAGCTGGGCCATTAAGGGGGCTTTAGATTGTCAGCAGCTAGCGCCAGGGCAACGGCACTATAGGTTCCTGGCTTGGGGCCTACCGGAGGATCCTCCGGTCCTCTGGTGGGCCAGTCCGACACTGACTGGGACCAAGAGAAGTGGCTGATTTGGGCTCTTTGGAAGATTTAAAATGGCTTGCTGGGCACTTGGTTTCCTCATTTACATGTAGTATCACATCTATCACTTCCCTCTGTGTGTTTGCTAACATTCATGTTTTTATTCATATAATGAAGATTTTTATCCACTTCCTTTATCTCTCTATTTATTACCAAGCTGTACTGCTGCCAAGATGGAGGACAACAAGACCATCGAAGAGGAGATCTCCAAGACCAGAAGGATGACGACCACCCTGATATCCTTTTATTGGTCACACATATGGACACAGACGTCACACACTCATGAAACATACTCATATAGGAACATCCACTCATCATTACACACACAGTCCCAGCACATAATGACAGACACAATCACTGTAGGTAGACACATGCAGTCACTAGAGGTAGTCACACACGCCTGCACTACACACATTTGTATAGCCGTCACCTCCCTTAGTATGCCCGGAGGAAGGGCAGTAGAGCAGCCATGGCTTCCCACAGGTTTCCTCCACAGGGGGTTTTTCCTGTCCTGAGTGTTGCTCTACGCTCTTCGTGAGTGATGGGAGGTAACAACAAATACACACACATATAATAGATATACATATAATAAATGTCACATTATTTTACACCTTATACTGTGTCTGACTCGTTTCTTTTATTTCTGAGTGTGAAAGCTAAATGTCATTTAAAGGGATTCTCTGCAAATACTAATCAATGGTATATAGCTAGGATATGTCATCAATATGATGCAGGTCTGAACACTGGGACCACCACTGATCAGGAGAATGCAGGGTCTGCTGCACTTGGTGGACCACTGCAGTCCTTTCTCTTGCTTTATATCTTATTATATCTCAGTTTCAGCTCAGATGTCACCGTTCAGACCTAAGCTGATCATATACTGATAACATATCCTAGTCATCTGTCATCAAGTTGTATTAGTCTAGTGCTGATTCAAAAACTGAGGTAAAATGTGTTTTTCATATGTGGTTTATATTTCCCCTTCTTACACTTCTAGTCCTACCAGTACAAGGCCCACTACACCAAGGCAAGACCTGCATGTGATACAGAAGAAGACAGGACTGTAGGAAGAAGATCTCATAATCTGTCATTCTGCTGGTTATCTCCAATAACAAGATCATGGGGACATTTTACTGGGGGACTGATCAGCTTTGTTCCAAGAGCTGTGACCTGGGACATGGCTGGATATATTTTGAGCCTCCTTTTTTGTCTTCATATCCGTCACGTTCATCTAGCGCTTTATGTATATATATGCATATGCAGTATCAAGTAAGGGGGTATCTGCGAATGATTTGTAATATCATGTTATGTTATGTACACCCAGCATTAATTGGTATGGCTAGAATGGACAGGGTTAACCACCCTGTTCCTCCCTTCCTGGTAGGAGTGGGCTGGTCTGACTTTCTGTCTAGAAGGGGATTCTAGTCTAGTGAGTGAAGAAGCAAGGCTGTGTCTAGATTGGAGTTGATCCTGGTAGGTCCTCCCTATAGCGACTCCACTCTAGACAGTTCACTAGTGAGTTGACTAGAATGGAGGTAGGATATACTAGCAGCAACTCCATTCTAGACAGTTCAGTAATAGGATGCTAGAATGGAGTTGCTGAAGGTAGGACCTGGCAGAAGCAAACTCCAATCTAGACAACTTCTTGCAGGGGCGTACATAGAAATCATGGGGCCCCATAGCAAAACTCAGTTTTGGGCCCCAAGCCGCCCCCGCCACACAAATATGAAGTACAACATTTGTAACAAATGTATTAACCCCCTGCAGTGCACATATGTGTAATGCCCCTTGTAGGATAATGCCCCCTGTATGTTAAATGCTGTCACACACACCCTCATAGTATAATGCACCTTCTTTATTCATAGTATATAGAATGCCCCCCCCCCCCCGTAGTATATACAATAGCCCCCTCTACCCTTAGTATATACAATGGCTCCCTCTTAAGTATATATAATCCCCCCCTCCCCCTAGTATATTCAGTGGTCGCTTCTGCACTATATTCAATGCCCCCTATGTATTGGTATATATATAATTAATTACTACCAATACAGAGGGGTGCATCATATATATACTACATATATACGCTGATGATGCTTTTATATAGGACGATGTGTGTCCCCCTACCCTGCTTATTTTGCCCCAGGCATGGGGGCTGCCTGGGGCACAGTGTCCTCTATATAATAAGAATCGGCAGCAAGCAGAGTTCATGGGGGGCCCCCATGAACTCTTCTTGCATCTGCCCCAGGAAGAATCTTTCAGTCCAACCAGCTCCCGGGCCGCACCCGATGACGCCTCCCCCCACCGCCTGTTCCAGCTAACAACAACTAAATTCCCCCTATCGCCCATGATGACCATTTTATTTTATTTTATTTGACTTTTCATAGCGCACATACAGTTACTTACATTATCTGTTGTGGCTGCGCAGCAGGTCCTGACTCCCGAACCCCGCCCACTCTGTTCTGTGTCCGGAGGTTACACCGGAGCCAGCACAGGGACATGTTCAAAGTATGTAAGGTGGAGGGGGGCCCGGAGCACAAGAAAAGCAGGGCCCGTCGGAGCCCCAGACAGGGACTCAAGACAGAAGCGCTGGCTGCACCACACCATTGTTGTAATAGTGTAATTGGGGGCGGTGCCTTTCATCCACTCTGGGCCCCCCCCTCCCTCGGGCCCCATAGCAGCCGCCTCACCTGCCCCTATTGACGGTACGCCACTGGCTATTGCCTCTTTGGCTAATAGGAAGTCACCGGGCCCTGATGGCATTCCTGTAGAAGTGTATGACAAATACTCAGAATCTCTCCTAGATACCTTAAAGAGAATGTACGATGAAGCCGTCACTAAACAGCGAATGCCCTCTTCATTATATGATGCGACTATAGTTGTGATACTTAAACCTGATAAAAACCCGGTAGAATGTGGCTCATATCGCCCAATATCTCTATTAAATATAGATTACAAAATATTAGCTAAGATATTAGCTACCAGATTAAACAAATGTATCCTGACTATCATTCATCCAGACCAGTCTGGCTTTATGCCAGGTAAATCTACCTCTGAAAATATTCGGCGAGTGCAGGTAATTACTCAAATTGGGCTTAAGCAGAAACAGTCATGGGCCTTGGCGTCCCTTGATGCCGGCAAGGCTTTTGACTCAGTGGAGTGGCCATATCTTATTGCAGCTCTACGGAGTTTTGGTTTTGGCCCTGGGTTTATCCAGTGGGTATCTATTCTATATGACAGCCCCAGATCTAACATAACAGTTAATGGTATACAATCTCAATTCTTTAAAGGGGTATTCCCATCTCACAAATGTAGTTTGTATATTTAGATATAGCCATACCAATATTAACACTAATAGAATGTATTTATATAAAATGTACCGTTTAGAAGATTTGCATATTTGTATATCCATTGTCCCACACACATCAGTCAGGCCGTTGCCCCTAGTTATGGCCACCGCGGCCATGTAGTAGTGGTGGTCGGCTTGCAGTTGTTCAAACCCTCTCTGAGGTAACTGCTGTATTGTGAATGCACATTGCATGAGCATGCGGAGACACATCTTAGGGTACTTTCACATATGCGTTTTGGACGCTACCAGAACAAAACCCAATGGTCAGGATCCATCCAAAATGCAGACTTTATAAACGGATCCTGCTCCATAGAGATGAATTGATCTTGGAACAGGAAGCGTTTCTCTGTGTTTTGGAAGCGCAGACAAAAATGCTCCAACTCTAAGATGTGTCTCCGCATGCTCATGTAATGTGCAGTCACAATGCAGCAGTTACCTCAGAGCGGGTTTGAACAACCACGTCTCCGACAAGACACGATTTACCATGGCATACGGTTGGGTGATAGAGAGGATAAGGTGGGTCTCTACGCTGATGACATGATATTATTTATGTCCCAGGTGGAGGAGATCCCCCCCGAGCTATGACAATTATTAATGACTTTGGATTATACTCAGGCCTATGTATAAACTGGTCCAAATCTTCATTTTTCCCTTTATATGAGTCGAATTGGTAAGATCAAATCTATGGACTTCCTGTTGTTCACCACTTTAAATATCTGGGTATAGTCATAACAAAGGAGTCTACCTTGTTTTATTCACTTAATGTTTCACCCATTCTGGACTTCTGCAAGGAGAAATTTAAGGTCTGGGGGTCCCTTCCGCTATCGGTGGCAGGACATATAAATCAGATCAAAATGATTGTACTTCCCAAATGTCTGTACATTCTAGAGCATTCTCCATATATTATCCCCAAAAAGTTTTTTAAACAACTGAATAAATGTCACCATTTATTTGGGGATTCACTAGGTCTAAGCTGTCTTTGCCAACTCTATTCCGCCCTAAGAGTTGAGGGGGAATGGCTCTTCCTGACTTTTATTTTTATTACTTAGCTTGACAACTCAGATATCTAAAATCCTGGCTAGACCCTTCTGAAAGGACTCCTAACTCAGAGGCTCATTTAGCGTTTTGTTTGGGATTAAAGTCTCTATGGCCTGTGCTAGAGAAGCCCTCTCTGTTTCCTGGACTCTTGCTCCCTATCCATAGACTGGCCATACAGGTGTGCGCAGCCTCAAAGGATGTACATGCCTTTACAGCAGTCAGTGCTAAGATAATCCAGCAGTTCCTACCCTGCTATCTTCCACTGATTCTCAATTTTGGAAATCACATAGTGTTCATACTCTAGGAGATGTTTACCAAGATAATGTTGTATGTATCTTTGAATATATACAGTCCAAGTATCACATTCCCAGAAACGCCTTTTACCGCTATCTACAACTTAGGCATGCTCTTAATGCCCATTTTACAGGACCCCAAGTTAATATTTCCACCTATCCCTTTATAGGAGTTTTCCGTTCCCCGGGCCCTAGAGGTTTTATTTCAGCTATATATACCCACCTGATAGATACCAAATTCAACCTGACACATCTTAAGGTCATAGATAAATGAAGAGACACGATCCCTAGTCTATCGGATGAAGATATATTTGAGATGCTGAAATCCCTGAGTGGGGTCTCTCAGGCTGTAAATAACAAATTTATCCAATTGTGTATGGTACACCAGAGCTACCTGTCTCCGTCCCATCTATATAAAATGGGACGACTGCCACACACCAAATGTCACAGATGTGTTGCAGATAACGGCAATTTTTTGCATCTTATCTGGGATTGCCATTATATCAAACAATATTGGCAGGAGGTTACTGACCTGCTATCTAGCCTAATACAGCCACCTTTGATGATGACGCCTGCTGTATGTTTATTTGGCATTCTAGATGTTGAAATATACCCACATTACACGAGAATCTTTTTGAAAGAAGCTTTATTTTTGCCCAGAAAAGCCATAGCAATCCGATGGATGGGTGATAGATGCCCGACACTTACACAATGGAAGAATCTGGTTAATACTGTTATTCCCTATGAATCAATCATATATAAGCATAGGGGATGTGAAATAGGAGATGTGTCTGGTAAGATCTGGGGATCGTGGTGCTCCTCTCCTTTGACACAGTACTCTGTTCCGATGTTTATGAACATTCTAAATGCCTTAATTTGCTAGAAGTCTCAGGACATCAGTTACATGAACCCAGAATGATATATGTATGTCAATTGCTTTACCATGTTTGTAGTTGCTGTGTCCGACTATTCATATTTCTGTATGAGTAATGTGCTGTACCATTCTTTATTGATGAATGCTCTTGAAGTGTGACATATTTCATTGTTGTCATATTTTACATGATCTTTCAATAAAATAAGTTAAAAAAATATATATATTTTCTGAAGGAAAGAGGTGTTCGTTGTGGGTCACATAATAAATTTGTCATCTCACTTTTGGACTTCATTCTCCAACATAACAACATGTTTAACTGCAAGATCTTCCATCAGCTCAGGGGCGTGGCCATGGACAGTCCCTGTGCCCCTATGTACGCCAATTTTTACCTGGGCTGGTGAACATTTTGAGGAATGATCATCTTGTATCTAGCTTTGGCTATGATATATAGATGATATTCTGATCCTGTGGAAAGGTGACTCTGGACAATTCCATTCATTTGTTGAAAAAATGAATGGTAATGACCTTGGGCTTTTCCTCACCTCCACCATTGACCCATGTGAGATTACATCAACTGCAAGTCCACAGGGGTGGTATACCTGATAACCTATGACTGTGGCCTGCAGTATATGGGAAAAACCATACAGGAATTCAGGTGCAGAATAGGTGAGCACCTCAATGACATTAAAAAACAATAAGGATACACCAATCGCTAGACAAGTTGGTTAAGCATATGCTGATGACTTTATGGTGATCAAATTTCAAGGAATCAAGCTAGTTTGTCAATTACCCAGAAGAGGAGACGTGGACAAAAGACTCCTTAGAAAGGAATTGGAATGGATCTTTTGTCTGAATACTGAAAAACCTAGGGGACTCAATGATCCTTGCACTATAATCAGCACCACATCATTGACATACTACATGACACCCTGCATCCTTCCTGCCAACCTCTCAATAAAGCTCATAATTACCTACTGCAATTTTACCAATAGTAAACTATAAAAATATAAAATAATTCACCACTAAATTATCCACGTCCCTATAATTCACATGTTTACAATAAATAATTAAATAATAAGTAGTAACTGTCGGCCATTTTGTTGCAGATAACGGCAATTTTTTGCATCTTATCTGGGATTGCCATTATATCAAACAATATTGGCAGGAGGTTACTGACCTGCTATCTAGCCTAATACAGCCACCTTTGATGATGACGCCTACTGTATGTTTATTTGGCATTCTAGATGTTGAAATATACCCACATTACACGAGAATCTTTTTGAAAGAAGCTTTATTTTTGCCCAGAAAAGCCATAGCAATCCGATGGATGGGTGATAGATGCCCGACACTTACACAATGGAAGAATCTGGTTAATACTTTTATTCCCTATGAATCAATCATATATAAGCATAGGGGATGTGAAACTAAGTCTGGTAAGATCTGGGGATCGTGGTGCTCCTCTCCTTTGACACAGTACTCTGTTCCGATGTTTATGAACATTCTAAATGCCTTAATTTGCTAGAAGTCTCAGGACATCAGTTACATGAACCCAGAATGATATATGAATGTCAATTGCTTTACCATGTTTGTAGTTGCTGTGTCCGACCATTCATATTTCTGTATGAGTAATGTGCTGTACCATTCTTTATTGATGAATGCTCTTGAAGTGTGACATATTTCATTGTTGTCATATTTTACATGATCTTTCAATAAAATGAGTTAAAAAAATATATATATTTTCTGAAGGAAAGAGGTGTTCGTTGTGGGTCACATAATAAATTTGTCATCTCACTTTTGGACTTCATTCTCCAACATAACAACATGTTTAACTGCAAGATCTTCCATCAGCTCAGGGGCGTGGCCATGGACAGTCCCTGTGCCCCTATGTACGCCAATTTTTACCTGGGCTGGTGAACATTTTGAGGAATGATCATCTTGTATCTAGCTTTGGCTATGATATATAGATGATATTCTGATCCTGTGGAAAGGTGACTCTGGACAATTCCATTCATTTGTTGAAAAAATGAATGGTAATGACCTTGGGCTTTTCCTCACCTCCACCATTGACCCATGTGAGATTACATCAACTGCAAGTCCACAGGGGTGGTATACCTGATAACCTGTGACTGTGGCCTACAGTATATGGGAAAAACCATACAGGAATTCAGGTGCAGAATAGGTGAGCACCTCAATGACATTAAAAAACAATAAGGATACACCAATCGCTAGACAAGTTGGTGAAGCATATGCTGATGACTTTATGGTGATCAAATTTCAAGGAATCAAGCTAGTTCGTCAATTACCCAGAAGAGGAGACGTGGACAAAAGACTCCTTAGAAAGGAATTGGAATGGATCTTTTGTCTGAATACTGAAAAACCTAGGGGACTCAATGATCCTTGCACTATAATCAGCACCACATCATTGACATACTACATGACACCCTGCATCCTTCCTGCCGACCTCTCAATAAAGCTCATAATTACCTACTGCAATTTTACAGTATACTGCAGTTACAGTATTTTATAGTAAACTATAAAAATATAAAATAATTCACCACTAAATTATCCACGTCCCTATAATTCACATGTTTACAATAAATAATTAAATAATAAGTAGTAACTGTCGGCCATTTTCACAAAAAAGAAGAATACGTGAAGCCCTCATTAAGACCTCTGGGGCTCAGACTATCCAGTCTGTAAATCCATCTGGTTTCTTCTTGTAATAGAAGTCTGTCCAAATTCCCTTTTCTGGGGCCTAAGGATTTTTTGCAGATGCCCCAAAATTTTAAACACTTTGGGTCTCCCCCATGGAAATATCTAACATGTCTGGAAATAGTGGTGTTAGCTTTGGTGTTAATGCTGCTGATATGTTGGCAAATTCTTTGCCTAAACTTTTGGATCGTCTTTCCCACATAAATCTTTTGGCACGGACACTGTGCAACGTATATTATCCACGTGGTCTGGGAATTAATGAACTCTCTTATTGCATATGTTTTATTATCAATCAAATTGGTGAAACATTTCAATTTTTAGAGAAATGGGCAGAAACTACATTGTCCGCATGGATATGTACCTGCTACTTTTGATTTAAGGCAAGTCGTATCCCACTGCTCAGGGGTAAAGAAGCTATGGACCAAATTGTCCCTTAGATTTTTCCCTCTGCGGTATTTGATGCTTGGATGCTCTGCGATTGTTTCTCTAAGGTCACTATCAGTTTGTAATATGTGCCAATGTTTCTTCAAGATTTGATACACCTTTTGATTTTGGACATTAAAAGTGCCTATGCATCGGAGGATTTTCGATGTAGGATTAATATATTTTTGTTCCAGTAAGTCCGCCCGATTGGTCATGCTGGCATGGGCAAATGCCCTGTGTAGCACTTTTTGGGGTAACCCCTTGCTGTAAATCTCTGAAAGAGATTGCTGCTTTCTTGAAGAAAGCTATGCTCATCCGAGCAATTACAACGGGCTCTAATATATTGCCCTTTGGGGATCCCCCTTTTCAACAGTGTGGGATGATAACTTTTCCAATGTAACAAATTGTTGGTGGACATGGGCTTACGAAAAATGTCCGTAAGGATATGGCCACCAGAGTCTAAAGACATCCTTAGGTCTAAAAAGGTAAGGGTATGATCATCAATCTCTGAAGTGAACTTAAGACCAATCTCATTGTGAATAAGTAGTGCTACGAAATCGTGAAAGTGTTCTGTAGTGCCATCCCAAAGTATGAGTACATCGTCAATGTACCTATCCCGGAATAAAATGTGACCAGTGAAAGTGCTAAACTCATCAGTGAAAATGATAGTGTCCTCCCACCACCCCAAAAACAAATTAGCATAATTTGGTGCACATTTACTCCACATTGCAGTCCCAACCAACTGTAAATTATATTGACCATTAAGTAAAAAGTAATTGTAACTTAACACAAAACGTAATAAAGTGAGAACAAAATTGTTGTGTGCGTGAAATTTTCTAATGAGTGTACCCGTCCCTTCAAGTTGCCGCTTAAGAGTCCTCAATTTATACATACAGAATTTAAGCGTGGCTGCTGTTAACTAAGTAGCGGAGTCCAGCAATACTAGGCACCCCATGTAATTGTTTTGGCATGTCCCCCTTGCATGATTGGCCACTGCAGGCAACATCCACCCCTACTCATGGCTTCTCCTTATTTAAACAGTGGGAACAGGCGGCCGCGTATGGCCATACTAGTGCTGATACTGCACGCCACAGTGCAAATGACAATGCCTGTTCCCTATCTTTAGGTAGCTTACTTGTACCCGACGCCTCTCCCCTGCTCCTAATGAGACAAAACCCTGAGTGAGTTACATAAGTACCAGATGCACCTTGATACTTTAGTATAGCAGTTCTAGTGGCACATACATTTTTGACTGAACTGCTATACATTGTTACCACACTCATTTGGTCCGATACTTCTAGGGGCTACTATTCATTTAGCACACTAGGATTGAACCTCCCACTGAATAGCTGCAATCTAGTCTCTCCTAGATGCTGCCGTTCAGATGAGGACACTTTTTTCACTGTTATTCATTTATACAATAGGGGACAGCCCCCATTTTCTTTTCTTTTATTGAATACCAATTAATAAAGTTATACCATCCTTTATCACAGAAGACGACCTACACAGGAAATTCAGAAATTATTAAATAAAATGCATATTAAAGGAAATGCGCTCTTTTTCAGTCTTCTCACTAATAGAAGAAATAAATTGCAAAGTAGTTAGAAAATGGCTTCAAATAGCAGAGGCAAATGTTCTAGAATAAATGGAAAAAATACAAGTCAATAATACGCTACCTTATAAGTGCAGCAAAATCATACATGGGGTATTCCCATTACAGACATTTATAGCTGTTGTAGGAAATATTAATTATTTTAAGGATTGAATATTAATAACATTAATAAATTAGACAACTACTGCTGACTCCGCCTGCTTCCTAACACTCTCTGTTTCTTTACCTTCCTGTTTTGCATGCATCAGCTAGACTATTGTGGCGACTGAAAACTCTGAACACTTTATTCTAATAAAATATATTTATTACAATAATACAAAGCTTACAGTCTGTTCTTTTCTACTATATATATATATATATATATATATATATATATATATATATATATAAAATCTCCACATAAATTATATAAATACATATGTACTGTATATATGAACACTACAACTCACTACAATAACACTAGCTACACTAAACAAAACTCACAACACCCTCCCCACCTTACACTAAACTGTCCCTGAGGGGGTTACAAAAGGTTAACAGAGGCAACAGAGACATATTGCAGGGTATGATTGGGGTTAATTCCAGTGGGGTAACAGGGGGTTAACATATAAAGGGTAAACCTATAGCTAAGGCAGGGAGAGTGGCAGGGAAACTGATTATATTGCAGGGAGAATCAGGGGAGGGGAGGTGCAAGGATTAATGCAGGGGGGAATATGGCAATGGCATGGCAATACAAGCGTTAAAGGCAGGGCTACAATGCAGGTGTTGGCAGGGCAATGCATGGGTTAATAGCAGGACAATGCAGGCGTAATGCACAGCAATGCGGGGGTTAATATCAGGGTTCAGTGGTACTTAGCCAGCCAATGCTCCTTGTTTAGGGGTTAATGCTAGTTCCAACGTGCTCGACGTCCTGGGGATGATTCTTGCTTCCTAGAGGGGCTGCTAAACTGACGAGCGCTGCCGGTGGGGGCGTGCTCCCAAGCAGCATGCCTGTGCACCCGGCACTTCCAGCCGGAGGAACACTTGGATCCTCCTGCTTTTGAAGTGGCGGTGAACCTCCAATGCTGTGAATTACAGTGCCAGAGGTGCCTGGCATTCCACAGGTACACAAGACTGAGGATCTCTTTGAGTCTTTGATGTGCCATACATCTGGACAGATTTGTCCAGTTATCCGGGTAACAGGCAGCGCCTGTTTAGTACAAGGCAGTTGAGCTTGTTTGGTCCTCTGCCTTTTGATGTGCCCGCAACTGGACACATTTGTCCAGTTATCCTGGTGGCATCTCCCTCCTGTAGGCGCTCTGGCTGAAGCGATCAGGCCATAACACACGGACCAATCCCCTCAGCCTATTATGGATCCAAGTGGAAAGCCATACGTCTGTGACAATCCACGAGGAACCAAAGTCAATTCCCAAAGAATAAAGTGACATATAATGTCTCGATACACGAACCCTCAGAAAAAGTTGAGTACCAAATGATAATCAAATAGATAGATGGAAGAGTAAAATCAGTTCCCAAATGTAGTTCTCCATCAACAAGTTTAAGTTTTAATAAATGTTCCAAAAGCGAATCAGCACGGCACAGCAGGAAAGACGACAAAGTATGTTCATTCTATAAAAAGTATCAAAAATTGATGAAAAGCCTGTAAAGATAATACATCACCTGTCCAGATGAGGAAGATGTCATCTATGTATCTCCACCACCCAAGCACTTGGCTGAAGTGGTGGGATATAGATGCATCATAGTCCGCCATATAAATATTTGCATACATGGGCGCCATGTTAGACCCCATGGCGGTCCCACGCAATTGCGAATAAATCTGTCCTAAAAAAGAAAAATAATTGTTTTTCAGAACCAAATCCAGTAATGCAATTATGAAAGATTGACAATCATCAGAGAAACAGCTGTTACGCAAACAATGTTGTATCGCAGCAATGCCTCTATTGTGGTCAATCAAAGTATACAGATTGACCACATCAAATGAGGCCAAAATGTATTCAATGGGGAGGTCAACCCCTCTGATCTTGTCCAAGAAATCACTTGTATCTCTAATAAATGATTTAGTATTGGTCGCATAACAACGTAGAACCTTATCTAAAAGGATAGCAATGTTAGAAAAGATAGACCCTCGACCAGAGACTATAGGACGTCCTGGTGGACATTGTAGCGATTTGTGTATATGGACCTGGCGTTGCCCAGGATAACAAATAACTGCTCTTAGCTATAAACAAAATAGCTGCCCTCCGATTTCCTCCCATGCAGGATTGCAAGTAAGATCTGGATGGCCATACTTTCTCACGTAAGTCATTGCATCCTGCGTGTATTCATGCATGTGTCGTGTGGGCTTCCATTGACAGTTGATGGAAAAATGACCATTTTACCCAACTTCTTTGGATCAGCATCATTTGCCACATCTCTAAGGTGAATGTATTCCTGGGCTCTGAGCTTCTTTTGATTTAGTCTGATATACAGAAGATGCTAACTCTCTATCTTTGTATATATGCCAATGATGAATTAGTGGAAGAGGCGCCTGCATTTCAGGATGTGATTTTTCTCAGCAACTCTTGTCATGATCCTATAGGCATAGAAGTCCATGGCAGACACTTTTATCCTTGAAGGGTTGCCTGTTGCAGGATCTGTCTGAGGTATTTCAAAGTGAAAGCCATCCTGTCCCTGCCAAAAGAAAATTGGATATTGCAGTGCATTATAGGACCTGTGAGTTTCTGCCACCCGTTGCAAAGTTTTGTTCCTTTTCTGAAGCACAATGTCACGGCTTTGAAGCTCATTACTCACAATCAAGATAGCTACCTCATCAAATGCTCACCTTGTGGTGTTTTGTCAGCTCTAATTATAACTTTGTAATCGTCACTTGGCATGCATTCAAGTGCAATCTTAAAAAATTGAAAATATGGTTTGTTTAAGTGAAGAAACTGCTGCAAGTTAGTGACAATATCAAGGCGAGTGTTTGGAATTAAAGAGTATCTCTGCTGAGCCTCTGCTTCTGCATTTCCCATGAAATAGGGTTGAAGAAATTGAGGTTCTTCTCCTTGTAATGGAAGCAGTGAGCCAATTGAATGGTAAATCTTTCCTTGAACTTTGAACATTGGCATGGGGGCAAAACTGAACTGAAGACAACTGAATGCTCCTGAAAGCATTCTGTTCTGTCTTCAGACTGGAGAGCAAACCGCAACATGCTGCGGTTTGCTCTCCATACTAGTTAACCGCACCTAAACGGATCCGGAATGACCCCCAATGCAAGTCAATGGGGACGGATCCGTTTGGTGTGGACACACTTGTAAACTGATCCGTCCTCCATTGACTTTCAATAGAGGTTATTCCAGATCCGTTTAAAAGATGCTAAAGATAATACAACCGAATCCGGAATTACAGATCCACAAGGTTGTATTATTCAGTACAGATCCGGCGGGTCCCTTCACCCGCCGGATCCGTACTAACGCTAGTGTGAAAGTAGCCTAAATCTTGCTTTACTCTGTTGAGATGTTTCAGTGGCCCTTGAGAAAACAGCTCTTGTTCTCATGTCTGTAAGTATTGCTTCTCTCTGCTGAGATGTTTCACTGGCCCCTGAGGAAGCAGCTCTTGTTCTTTTGTCTTGTCTTGCTTTCCTTTCTTCAGATTGGTCATTGGAAGTAATACGGCTTTTCTCTTAGCATCTCACGTCAATCGTCCAATCGAATTCCTTTTATAAGTCCCTTTTGGGGCATTATTGTCTTTAATTGAAAATATATAAAACCCCACAGAATTGGTATACACTTAAAGGGAACCTGTCATCTCCGAAACACCCCCTGAACTAGAGTAAGCATTGTATAGTGTAAGTGATGCTGAATCCAAATATGTAAGTTTTATCTTCATACTCACTTCGATTCCGACGCTGTGCTCCCACAAACCTGCAGTAAAATGCACTCACTGGACTCTTCTTTGAGTCGTCTCCATTATGTGAGTGAGCACCGGAGTCCACTGAGTGCATTTTACTGCAGGTTTGTGGGAGCACAACATCAGAATGGAAGTGAGTATGAAGATAAAAATTACATAACTGGACTCAACGTCACTTACACTATACACCGCTTACTCTAGTTCATGGGGTGTTTTGGAGATGACAGGTTCCCTTTAAGGTCATGTGAGTTACCTCACTCTCTACAACAACATTGGCTAAGAGTCGCAATCGAAATCATATAAACTCACACATAAGCTGTCTTATACTAAGAATGTCCTTTGTTGCCTATAGCAACCAATAAGAGCTCACAAGGACCTGTAGCAAAATAGAAGCTGAGCTGTGATTGGTTGCTACATGTACCCTGATGAATATCCAGGCTAACTACCACAACAGCCAACAAACAATGGCTCCTATAGTTTGGCGGATAGGTTACTATGCGTATTTTTTGGCTAATAATTTCAAAGCGTAGAGTAAAAATTTCCACTCAAAACATAGTCTATGACGTTCCCCGAGTCACAGGAGGCGGCCGTGCAAAATTTTGTGATTATAAATGCGATGGTGCGGGTTCCTTTAGCGGACATACACACATAAATACATACACACTTGATATATTAGACTAGCAGAAGGACCCGGTTTTGCCCGGGTTTATTTCATCTATTCCATTTAATGTTTGTGTGTGTGTCATTAAAAGATATCGAGAGTGACCTCTACAGTGCACGCACCTTTAACAGTGACCTCCACAGCAGCCTACCCCTTAACAGTAACATCCACAGCGCCCTCCCTTTTAACTGTGACCTCCACAGCAGCTAGGGTGGCCACTGTCTTCACCCAGAAAGCCGGACCTCACCGGCCAGGCCCCTAAACGTGAAGCCATGCCCCCGGTCCCTGTGAAGCCACACCCCTTAACATGAGGCCCCTGGCTCCATGAAGACACAGAAGAGAAGCTGTCTGAGTGTAAGCTACTGGAAGGGTGGACATCCCTGTGTCCGTCCAGGCACTGCGCCGGACAGAGGACAGGGAGCCAGGGGCCTAAAACCGGACGTCTGGCCACCCTAACATCAGCCTTGATGTAGGCTACTCCTTACTACCACCCTCCCCCGCATCTACTACATAGAATGCTTTCTCAGTGTTGAAATTCGGTAGTTTAGATACAGGATGTGCGATTCCAAACAGGTAATTTGCTCACATTTTAAACAAAGATATTCACCCTCAAACGGCTGTTCCAGGACTGCATACATTTGACAAGATGTGCATTGAACTGGGTTGTCAATGCTGGAAGACATACTAATAGGGATTACATAAGAAAAGAGAGAAAAAAATACCATAATAAAATGCAATGAAAAGCAACTGACTGCGTAGTTGTCTTCTAAAATCTCTGAATCTAAAGTCCTCTCCTGGAAAACATTTTTCAGGGAAAATGTTGTGAGGTTGTATGTTTTATAAATATAATTGAGGAATTGAACTTGTCTTAATGCTCCACATGTATATATCCTAAAGTAAGTAAGAATACCAAAAAGAATAAGTAAGAATACCATAACTACAGACCACTTCATGGAGTGAGGATAACTAGGTTTTATGGTATGTGTATACAGACTGGAATGTTACCAGCTTTCATTAGTAACTGCGAGAATTTCCACTTGCACTTCCTCTATAAGCCAGTAGATGTCTATAAAGTCCTGACTATGAATTAGATTCGATTCACACTGAAGACCCTGTAGTGAAGCAGGTTACGCAGTGGGGAAAACTATTTTGTTTGTTAAGAAATTTAAATAACCCCCAATGCTACTCTGAGGACTGCCCAGAAAGGAACAACCATGCAACTTAACACTGGGGAACATTTGAATTCCTGCTTGTAAGAAGGTGTTAATAACAAAAAATGTATAACTAGCTTCAGGCAAATATTTATTAACTAGATTTTCCCACTAGGTCAGTATCTAACACTGTTGGAGTACTAACTAAACCTCAGTATTAATCTCCTTGCAAAATACATATGACCCATCTGGTAATCGAGAAGAAATAAAAAAAAAAAAGCCTCAACATCAGAATTATGTTGTTCCATGTAAACCGCTTGACCGAAAATGGGAACACAAATAGATCTTTTTGGGTGCTTAAAGGGGTCTACATGTGGGGGGCCCACATGCACCTGACTGCACCTGCTCTACTAGAACTGTTATTTTGGACAGTGAGTTCCGTTGATTCGCCTGTTACAGTATCATTCTAGGGGTCCACTGTAAAGTTACATGACAATATCACCTGCTCACATAGCGGCAGCAGCAAGATGCTGCAAGATGATCAGTTAGAGGGGCCCTGCAGTGACTTCAAGAAAGCAGGTCCCTGGGGAAAGGGATACAAGCTAGCCTAACTCTGTACCTAGAAGTCATCTCAACCACCTGATGCATCTAGAATAATAAACTAGTTACTTTGTTAAATAATGTACCCAGTCTTTAATGTAAAGATACTGTAAACTGGTCGAGATGCTCTATGTTGCCTATCTGTATGTAGTGCAGTCAGTCTATTGTGCAATGTGCCAATAGGGGGTGGGAGACTAGAGGCCCACCTTTCTTAGGCACCCGCCGGGGGATTCACCCATTTCCCTCTGGCCAGTCCAAGCCTGTCATGTTATATGTGTATTTTCCTCTTTACAGGATATGGACATTGAGCATATTTCAGTTGTTTAAGTTGGTATGTTATATGCTGCACTGTACCTTATCTCCCTTTTAGGGTGGACCCATTGGGGGAAGTGGTGTATGTCAGCCTTTTGTGCATTTCACTTGCATTTTATTCTGATGTGATTGTACTACAAAAGATGCTTAGTACAGATGAGCGAGCACTAAAATGCTCGGGTGCTCGTTAGTCGAGACAAACTTTTCCCGATGCTCGGGTGCTCGTTTCGAGTAACGAACCCCATTGAAGTCAATGGGAGACTCGAGCACTTTTGCAGGGGACCAAGGCTCTGCCTAGGGAAGGCTGGGTGAAAACCTGGAAACCTCAGAAAATGATGGAAACACCACGGAAATGGACAGGAAACAGCAGGGGCAGCATGCATGGATGCCTCTGAGGCTGCCTAATCCCACCATTACCCCAAATTCTCCTGCAACAGCTTGGTGGTTACCCTCATGGCAATTGTGCTCACCCAGACCAAGAAAGGCGAGGCACATGCCCATCACATGTTAGGGAAGCACCCAACTAGGTGCAATGAAGGTCCATCACCGCCTGCAGATGACACCGCTGCTCATGCTGGCACTGCTGTGCTATCCCCCACCCCACGACGCAGGCATAAGCCTGACACAGCATGGTGACAGCGTAGTGACACCAACAAGTGACCAAGTTAGATTGAGGTAGCAGTCAAATGTCTGTAGGCGAGCCTCCCAAAAATTTGTTTTGGAGTGTCCGAAAGTTGACCCTCCTAAAAAATTGTTTAGGAGTGTCTGTAGTTGACCCTTCTGTAAAATATTTTTTTTTTGTTTTTTGTTATTAGTTTATGTACAACCCATGTCTGGCATGGTGGGAATATATAGGTTTTGCGTCACAGACGGTCCACTGCACCGTTACATTTTCTTCATCATTGCCAATTACTTTTTCACCAACTGTTGTCTGGCAATGATAAAGGGGAAGGTGAATCCACTGCGGAAGAAAAGTGTCATCCTCCTACAATTCTACACTTGCTCTCAATTGAAAAGGTGATGTTCTTGCCGTGGCCTTCCTCATAGTGGCCGCTTCTGCGGACGACAGAGGTGGTGTACCTACTGACAGCCTGACCGAACACGATGGCAGACCACACGATGCAGGCACTCCCTCATGTAAAATTGTTTTGGAGTGTCTGCGGTTGACCCTCCTGTACAATAGTTTTATCATTTTTTTGGTTTTTCCTGTTATTAGTTTATTTACAACCCATGGCTGGCATGGTGGGAATATATAGGGAAGCACCCAACTAGGTGCAACGAAGGTCCATCACCCATGCCCATGCTGGCACTGCTCTCCTATCCCCAGTCACACGATGCAGGCATAAGCCTGACACAGCATGGCGGTGACACCAAGAAGTGACCAAGTTAGATGAGGTAGCAGGTGAGCCACCCAAAAATTTAGCCTAACGCAGCATGGCGGTTACAACAGAGTGACCGAGTTAGACTGAGGTACCAGGAGGTGAAGCACGGATGGTAATTCAAAGGTGGAGGAGGAGGGGTTGGAGGAAGTGGCATAGTAATTCTGAGAAACCATGAACGAGGTAGGCCCCGCAATTCTCCAAGTGGGCAGTACATGAGCGGCCCCAGGGTCACTCGGTCAGAGTATGTGAAATGCTCAGGGTGGCCGAACGCCGGGCTCGACGGCGGACCCATTTCGGGTTATCGATTGTCGAAATGTTGGCTTACATCAAGTTTAGTATCTGTTCTTATCAGTTGCTTTGGCTGTTGGTGGTAAAGTGGTGAGCATAGCTGCTTCCCAAGCAGTTGACCTGGGTTTGATTCCCGTCTATCGCACTATCGCAGGAGGCAATTAAAAGAAGAACCAAAAAAAAATCAGTACAATATCTAATACGTCCCCTACCCGGGTAAATTGTTTGGAGAGAGGGCCTGTAGGTAAGGGCAGGCTGGGGGGAAGGAGGTTGAGCTGGAAGAGCCAGAGGAGTGCCCCCTTGGCTAGCGTGTGTGGTGGTGACAACAGCCGGATGGCGTTCGAATGACGACGCAGGACCTCAACTTAAAAATTTAGCATCAACCGGTACAGTTGTCAACTATGAGATTGATCAAGTGGGGCATGTGTTGTATGTATTCTTCTCAGTTTAATACCGTATACGGCATCTATCCGGAAAAATAGTTTGGAGAGAGAGAAAGAGAGGAAAAAGACGTATTTTTAAAAGTGACGTTCAGTATACAACAGTTAAAGAGAAAGAAAGGATTTTATGAAATGGATTTGTATCACTGAGAGCAAAAGAACCTATTTTATTACGTGACGTGCAGTATAGATCACTTGGAGATAGAAAGGGGAATGTGCAGACTTGGGCTGCTATAGTGCAAACCACTATGGTGGTGACAACAGAGTGAGCGAGTGACACTGCGGGAGCAGGCGAACCACATAAACATTTTTCGTGGCCCTGTATGGCGGTGGTGACAACAGAGTGACTGAGTTAGTAAGCGGTAGCTGGTGAAGCACCCAAAAATTTAGCCTGACACAGCATGGCGGTTACACCACCAATGACTTTGTCCGACTGAGAATGCAGTGAAATGGCTTTAGTTGAGCCGCCAAAAATCTTTTTATTTTCGGAGTACATAAAGTCTACCCTCAGCAAAAAATTATTTTTTTTAAATGTCGGTACTTGCGCCTCCTGAAAAATTGTTTTGGACTATCTGTTTGACGCTCCTGAAACATTGTTTTACACTGTCTGTAGTTGACACTGCGGAAAAATTGTTTGGAGAGAGTGCCTGTAGGTGGACCTCCGGAAAAATTGTTTGGAGAGAGGGCCTGTAGGTGGAACTCCGGAAAAATTGTTTGGAGACAGGCCTGTAGGGGACCTCCGGAAAAATTGTTTGGAGAGAGGGCCTGTAGGTGGACCTCCGGAAAAATTGTTTGGAGAGAGGGCCTGTAGGTGGACCTCCGGAAAAATTGTTTGGAGAGAGGGCCTGTAGGTGGACCTCCGGAAAAATTGTTTGGAGAGAGGGCCTGTAGGTGGACCTCTGGAAAAATTGTTTGGAGAGAGGGCCTGTAGGTGGACCTCCAGAAAAATTGTTTGGAGAGAGGACCTGTATGGGGCCCTCCGGAAAAATTGTTTAGAGAGAAGGCCTGTAGGTGGACCTCCAGAAAAATTGTTTGGAGAGAGGGCCTGTAGGTGGACCTCCGGAAAAATTGTTTGAAGAGAGGGCCTGTAGGGGGCCCTCCTGAAAAATTGTGGTAAAAGAGTGACAGTTGGACCTCTAAAAAATGGTCAGCGTTAGGCAAAGACGACAAGGAGGAGGAGGAGGAGTAGGAGGAGTAGAGAAGAGGAATCGGATACATAAGTAATGTAAATCTTTAGCTGCTTTCCCCCGGAGGAGATTTGAATTCCAGTGAAATCCAGGCTTTGTTCATTTTAATAAGCGTCAGCCTGTCAGCGCTGTCAGTTGACAGGCATGTACGCTTATCGGTGATGACGCCACCAGCTGCACTGAATACCCGCTCTGACAGCACGCTAGCAGCAGGGCAGGCCAGCACCTCCAAGGCGTACAGCGCCAGTTCAGGCCACGTGTCCAGCTTTGAAACCCAGTAGTTGTATGGAGCAGAGTGATCGATACGGATGTTGGTATGGTCAGCTAGGTACTCCCTCACCATCTTTCTGTACAGCTCCCCCCTACTCTGCCTAGACTGGGGACAGGTGACAGTGTCTTGCTGGGGTGACATAAAACTGGCAAAGGCCTTGGAGAGCGTTCCCCTGCCAGTGCTGGACAAGCTGCCTGCTCGCCTCCTCTCCCCCGCTACTTGGCCCACAGAACCATGCCCTCTGCCGCTAGCGGCGTCAGATGGGAAGGATTTTTTCAGCTTGTGCACCAGGGCCTGTTGATATTTATTCACTCTCATACTCCTTTCCTCTGCAGGGATGAGAGTGGAAAGGTTCTGCTTGTACCGTGGGTCCAGGAGAGTGAACACCCAGTAATCGGTGTTTGAAAAAATGCTTCTAACGCGAGGGTCACAGGATAGGCAGCCTAACATGAAGTCTGCCATGTGCGCCAGAGTCCCAACACGCAAGAATTCCCTCTCCTCACTGGCCTGACTCTCCATTTCCTCCTCCTCCAAGTCCTCCTCTTCAGCCCATACACGCTCAAGAGTTAAGGACTGAGCACTGGTACCCTCTTCTGTCTCGCCGACATTCTCCTCCTCTTCCTCCTCATCCTCATCCCCCTCCTCCGATACGCGCTGAGAAACAGACCGGAGGGTGCTCTGG
This sequence comes from Rhinella marina, assembly GCA_900303285.1. Taxonomy (NCBI): domain Eukaryota; kingdom Metazoa; phylum Chordata; class Amphibia; order Anura; family Bufonidae; genus Rhinella; species Rhinella marina. The sequence goes on along the minus strand of ONZH01012099.1, from coordinate 85,072 downwards.
CTATCAAGCGACGTATCTTCCTCCACCGTCTCTTGTGACAAGCGCAAAGCATCCGACTTCATGCTGAGCAGTGAGTTTTTCAACAGGCAAAGCAGCGGGATGGTGAGGCTGATAATGGCGGCATCGCCGCTGACCATCTGTGTTGACTCCTCAAAGTTGCTCAACACCTGGCAGATATCAGACATCCACGTCCACTCCTCATTGTAGACTTGAGGAATCTGACTGACCTGACTACCAGTTCTGGTGGAAGTTGACATCTGGCAGTCTACAATCGCTCTGCGCTGCTGGTAAACTCTGGATAACATGTTTAATGTCGAATTCCATCTCGTGGGCACGTCGCACAACAGTCGGTTGAGCGGGCAGTTGTAGGCGGCGCTGCGCTGCCCTGAGAGTGGCAGCATCTGTGGTCGACTTGCGGAAATGCGCACAGATGCGGCGCACCTTGGTGAGCAAATCAGACAGATTGGGGTATGTCTTGAGGAACCGCTGAACTATTAGATTGAACACGTGGGCCAGGCATGGCACATGTGTCAGTCTGCCGAGTTGCAGAGCCGCCACCAGGTTACGCCCGTTGTCACACACAACCATGCCTGGCTTGAGGTTCAGCGGTGCCAGCCACAGATCGGTCTGCGCCGTGATGCCCTGTAACAGCTCTTGGGCGGTGTGCCTTTTGTCACCTAAGCTCAGCAGTTTGAGCACCGCCTGCTGGCGCTTACCCACGGCACTGCTGCTGCGCCTAGAGCTACCGACTGAAGGCGCCGTGCCCACGGATGGTAATTCGGTGGAGGAGGAGGAGGGGTCGGAGGAGGAGGCATAGTACGTCTGAGAGACCGTGACCGAGGTAGGCCCCGCAATCCTCGGTGTGGGCAGTACATGAGCGGCCCCAGGGTCAGTCTTGGTCCCAGCCTCCACCAAGTTAACCCAATGTGCCGTCAGTGAAATATAGTGTCCCTGCCCGGCAGCACTTGTCCACGTGTCCGTGGTTAGGTGGACCCTCTCAGAAACAGCGTTGGTCAGGGCATGGATGATGTTCTGTGACACGTGCTGGTGTAGGGCTGGGACGGCACATTGGGAAAAATAGTGGCGGCTGGGGACCGAATACCGAGGGGCAGCCACTGCCATGAGATTGCGAAAGGCCTCGGTCTCTACCAGCCTATAGGGCAGCATCTCCAGGCTCAGCAATTTGGAGATGTGGACGTTGAGGGCTTGGGCATGTGGGTGGGTGGAACTGTATTTCCTCTTGCGCTCCAGCGTCTGCTGTAAAGACAGCTGAACGCTGCGCTGGGACACATTGGTGGACGCTGTGGAGGATCGTGGAGGCAAAGGTGTGGTTTTCCGGCGGGAAGGCGCTCGTGCCGGGGTCCTGGGCAGGGGGTTGACTAGCAGAGGCAGCGAGTGACACAGGGGAAGGAGCAGTGGTGTGACCCGCAGGAGGTGAACGGCCTTGGTTCCATTGAGTGGGGTGTTTAGCACTCATATGTCTGAGCATGCTGGTGGTGGTTAGGCTAGTAGTGGTGGCACCCCTGCTGATCCTGGTGTGGCACAGGTTGCACACCACAGTCCGTCGGTCATCCTCACTTTCTTTAAAGAACCTCCAGACTTGCGAACATCTAGGCCTCGCCACGGGAGCTTCACTACGTGAAACAGTTGCTGCTGATGCACCAGCTCTGGCCCTGCTTCTCTCTCTGGCCACACCACTGCCTCTTCCAACCTGTTCTGGTGCAGCACTCGCCTCCGCCTCAGAAGCACTGTCTTTACTCGGCTTATCAACCCAGCTGGGGTCAGTCACCTCGTCATCCTCCAACTCCTCAGTCTGCTCCCCCCTCAGACTTCCTGCCCTGACAACAACTTCACCACTGTCTGACAACCGTGTCTCCTCATCGTCCGACACCTCTTTACACACTTCTTCCACTAAGTCAACATTGTCATCATCATCATCACCCACAGACTGCGACAGTTGGAAAACTTGGGCATCGGGAAAGAGGTCAGCAGCAACCTGAGAAGTGGTTTGTGACTCTGGGAAGGGTCCAGAAAACAGTTCCTCAGAGTATGCCGGATCGCATTCCAAATTTTCCTGGGAGGGGGCAGACTGGGGGGAAGGAGGTTGAGGTGGAGGAGCCAGAGGAGTGCTCCCTTGGGTAACGTGGGTGGACTGCGTGGAAGACTGGTGGACAAATTACTTAAAGCATTGTCCGCAATCCACGACATCACCTGTTCGCACTGTTGTGGTTTCAACAGTCCTCTACCACGTGTCCCTGTAAGGTGAGACATGAAGCTAGGGAGTGTAGCTCTGCGGCGTTCCCCTGCTCCCTTATCAGCAGGTACTGTCTCACCCTGCCCAGGACCATGGCCTCTGCCCCCTGCAGTAATTGAATGCCCACACCCACGCCCTCGTCCTCGACCCTTAGCCCTGGGGTTCAACATTTTCTTTATATAAGTGTACTATATAAAAAATAAATAAATAAATGGGCCTGCTCTACTGAAACCCACAAACTTGTTCAATCTGAACAAGAAAATATATAGGTGAATAAGTTAGAGCAAAATTACGTATGTTATTACGTACTGTGCAGTATGGAGCAATTACACTGAAACTATTAGATTAGGCAGACTTGGTCTGCTTAAGTGCAACCCAGACAAATGTCGCACAGAGATTTTTGTAATGTAGCTGTATCAGTGACAGCAAAAGACCTTTTTTAATTACGTGACGTACAGTATAGGTCACTTAGACAGAAAATACGGATTGTGGTTTGTATATAGGTGGATAAGTTAGAGCTAAATTACGTATGTTATTACGTACTGTGCAGTATGGAGCAATTACACTGAAACTATTAGATTAGGCAGACTTGGTCTGCTTAATTGCAACCCAGACAAATGTCGCACAGAGATTTTTGTAATGTAGCTGTCTCAGTGAGAGCAAAAGACCTTTTTTAATTAAGTGACATACAGAATGTGTCACCTGGACAGAAAATACGGATTGTGGTGATTGAACAGCTGAACTGTGACACACAGAATGGTTCCACACAGCTGTATGAAATAGATTTGTATCACTGAGATAAAACAACAAAAAAACTATTTTTTTATATTTTTTTTATATTTTTGTTTTATATTTTTTTCTATATATATATATTTATTTTTTTTTTTGACCTGAAGAAACTATCAGAGAGCAAACTCAGCCCCTGCTGACTGTGGCTATTTTGACTTCAACCCAGACAAATGTCGCACAGAGATTTTTGTAATGTAGCTGTCTCAGTGAGAGCAAAAGACCTTTTTTACTGACGTGACGTACAGAATGTGTCACCTGGACAGAAAATACGGATTGTGCTTTGTATATAGGTGGATAAATTATCGCTAAATTACGTATGTTATTACGTACCGTGCAGTATGGAGCAATTACACCGAAACTACTAGATTAGGCAGACTTGGTCTGCTTAATTGCAACCCAGACAAATGTCGCACAGAGATTTTTGTAATGTAGCTGTATAAGTGAGAGCAAAAGACCTTTTTTACTGACGTGACGTACAGAATGGGTCACCTGGACAGAAAATACGGATTGTGCTGACTGAACAGCTGAACTGTGACACACAGAATGGTTCCACACAGCTGCATGAAATGGATTTGTATCACTGAGATAAAACAACAAAAAAAACTATTTTTTTATATACATTTTTTTTTTAACGTGACGTGCAGAAACTATCAGAGAGCAAACTCTGCTGACTGTGGTTATTTTGACTGCAACCCAGACAAATGTCGCACAGAGAGTTTTGTAATGTAGCTGTATCAGTGAAAGCAAAAGACCGTATTTGATTACGTGACGTACAGTATGGGTCACTTGGACAGAAAATACGGATTGTGGTTTGTGGTGAGTGGACAGCTGAACTGTGACACACAGAATGGTTCCACACTGCTGTATGAAATGGATTTGTATCACTGAGATAAAACAATAAAAAAAGGGTTATATATGGCGATAGCTGCACTACTAGTGCCAGCCAGCCCAGCCAGGAGACAAAAAAAATGTCTTGTAGCCCTTAGAAGGGCTGTTGGGTTCTTTTAAGATCACTCCTGCCTAACAGAGAACTAAATCCAGGCCCTAACACTCTCCCTGAAACGCAGCAGCTCTGTCCCTAACGACCTCCAGACAGCATCTGAGCCGAGCACCGCGGGCAGTCACTAGTATATTCCAGGGTCACCTGATCAGGCCAGCCAACCCCTGCTATCGACATGTAAGTGCCCCACGTGATACTGGGTGTACCGCAGAGTCTCCTGGCTTGTGATTGGCTGAGTTTATAGGTGCCAAAAATTCAAAATGTGGAAGATGCCATTTCCTCGAGCATGGTGAGATACTCGTCCAAGCAGCAAGCACTTACGAGTACCGTTAATACTCGAACGAGCACCAAGCTCGGACGAGCATGCTCGCTCATCTCTAGTCAAAACCAATCTTTGTCACTCGTATATAGGCTTGATAAAATAAATAAAAAAAAATAGGCAAATTACACTCTTGCTGGAGAGCCCAAAAACTCCTGAATCCCCCCTTCAAATAGCTGAGAGATATTAACAATATTATATCTTCTCCATCTATTTACTGACTGATCTTCAGAAATTCAATATAGTAATTACAACATAAAGGAGAGTATATTGTAGCCTTATTCATACCAAAGAACATCTTAATCCAGCACCACATTTTGTCAGACACGTGATTAATACTGCAACTCAGAAGCCACAAAGTAGTATTTTATGTTAGGTACAGATAGACCCCCTCCCTCTTCAGATATTAAGAAGGGCAAGCTTCAGCCTCATCCTTTTTCTGCCACATATTAACTCATTGATTAATGCTTCAATTAATTAATTGTCTTAAATATATAGTCATAAATCCAAACCAGACAAGCGTTTAAATAAAAAATAAATTGGAGAAGAATAGCCATTTTAACCAATGCAATCCTCTGAGCCTTAGATATGGGCAGTTTAATCCATACATTACCTTTTTCCTAGGTTTATTAACAAGGAGCAGTATATATATTAAGTGGTACATAATCCACCAGCTTCTTACTAATATGTATCCAAGTAGTCTACAGTGGACAACTAGTCTGGAATGCCATCATCAGTGGTCACTGAGCTGTAAATGTTTTATGTACTGTGTGTGTACTGTGCCTTCTGATCCTAATGTTAACCCCTTAAGGACAGAGCCCATTTTGGCCTTAATGTCTGGGCCAAATTTTGGAATTCTGACATGTGTCACTTTATGTGGTAATAGCTTTGAAACACTTTTACTTATCCAAGCCGTTCTGAGACTGTTTTCTCGTGACACATTGTACTTCATGACAGCGGTAAATTTGAGTCAATATAAATCACCTTTATTTTAAAAAAAAATCCTAAATTTACAGAAAATTTTGAAAAATTTGTAATTTTCAAACTTTGAATTTCTCTTCTTTTAAGGCAGATAGTGATTTCTCACAAAATAGTTATTACTTTACATTTCCCATATGTCTACTTTATGTTGCCATCATTTTGTAATTTTATTTTTTGGGGACGTTAGAAGGCTTAGAATTTTAGAAGCAATTCTTAAAATTTTTAAGAAATTTTCCAAAACCATTTTTTTAAGGACCAGTTCAGTTCTGAAGTCAGTTTGTGGGGCTAACATAATAGAAACCACCATAAATTACCCAATTTTAGAAACTACACCCCTCAAGGTTTTCAAAACTGATTTTACAAACTTTGTTAACCCTTTATGTATTCCACAAAATTTAAAGGAAAATGGAGATGACATTTCTAAATTTCACTTTTTTTGGCACGTTTTCCATTTTAATCCATTTTTTCCTGTAACACATCAAGGGTTAATAGCCAAACAAAACTCAAAAACTATTACCCTGATTCTGCGATTTACAGAAACACCCCACATGTGGTAGTAAACTACTGTATGGCCACACAGCAGGGCGCAGAAGAAAAGGTGCGCCAGATGGTTTTTGGAGGGCAAATTTTGCTGGACTGGTTTTTAGACACCATGTCCCATTTGAGGCCTCCCTAAAGCTCCCTACAGTAGAAACAACCAAAAAGTGCCCATATTTTGGAAACTACGGGATAAGGTGACAGTGTTATTGATACTATTTTTGGGTACATATGATTTTTGATCGCTTTATATGACACTTTTTGTTAGGCAAAGTAACCAAAAATGGATGTTCTAGCACAGTTTTTATTTTTTATTTTGTACAGTGTTCATCTAACAGGTTAGGTCATGTGATATTTTTGTAGAGCAGGTTGTTACGGACGTGGCGATACCTAACATGTATAGTTTTTTTTATTTATTTAAGTTTTACACAATAATATAATTTTTGAAACAAAAAAAATCATGTTTTAGTCTCTCCATTGTCTGAGAGCTGTAGTTTTTTTTAATCTTTTGGGCGATTGTCTCAGGTAGGGGCTCATTTTTTGCGGGAAGAGGTGATGGTTAGATTGGTACTATTTTGGGGGGCATATGCCTTTTTGATCGCTTGGTATTACATTTTTTGTGATATAAAGTGACAAAAAATGGCTTTTTTGACACAGTTTTTATTTTATTTTTTTTTACTGTGTTTACCTTAGGGGTTAGGTCATGTGATATTTTTGTAGAGCAGGTTGTAACAGACGTGGCGATACCTAACATGTATAGTTTTTTTTTAATTTATTTAAGTTTTACACAATAATATAATTTTTGAAACAAAAAAATCATGTTTTAGTCTCTCCATTGTCTGAGAGCTGTAGTTTTTTTTATCTTTTGGGCGATTGTCTCAGGTAGGGGCTCATTTTTTGCGGGAAGAGGTGACGGTTAGATTGGTACTATTTTGGGGGGCATATGCCTTTTTGATCGCTTGGTATTACATTTTTTGTGATGTAAAGTGACAAAAATGGCTTTTTTGACACAGTTTTTATTTTTATTTTTTTACGGTGTTCACCGGAGGGGTCGGGACATGTGATATTTTTGTAGAGTGGGTTGTTACGAACGTGGAGATACCTAACATGCTTGGGGTATTTTTTTTCTTTTTTTACCAATTTCAAATTTGAGTATTGGGGGAAAAATATGATTTTTTTAAAACTTTTTTTTCCTTTTGTTTTTTAATTTTTTTACACTTTTTTTTTAGACTCAGACCCACTTGGTTCTTGAAGATCCAGTGGGTCAGATTGTTCTATAATACACTACAGTACACTGTATAGTGTACTGCAGTGTATTTTCACACAGGCTAAGCCTTGTCAGGCTCCTGCCTTTAGCAGGAGCCTGATGAGGCTTAGCTTACACCATGGCAACCCAGACGCTTCTGAAAGCAGCAGAGCAGCGTCCCGATGGAAGGGAGAGGGAACTTCCTCCCTCTCATCTGGCCACACCATCGGCGCTGCCAGCGCACCGCAGCGCCCGATGGGAGAGGGAGGGAGCTCCCTCCCTGTTAACCCCTGCCATACAGCGGCCCCTACAGACCGCGGCATGGAAGGGGTTAAACTGCTGACATCGGCACGGCTCCCCCCAGGCCTTTACTATGGATGGCTGGCTGTGGCTAACAGCCGCCATCACAGCATGTAAACCCCGCTGCACTGCGCAGCGGGTGTTTACATGCAGGGCGTACCGGTACGCCCTGTAGCGCGAACTACCTCGCGCCCTGGACGTACCGGTACGTCCATTGGCACCAAGGGGTTAATTATAATTGCCATGCTTATGCACCCCTATGGAGTAAAGCAGAGAAGAGAACAGAGTGGGCATGTCTGAGACATAGGTGTGGAGAGTCTTGCCACTGGGCCGAAGCAGCTAGTCCCACCTGAACCTGTATGTATATAGAAGCTCAGCAGTCCACTAGTCTTAGGAATAAAACTGTGGAATGCCGCCATCAGCAGCTGCTTAACTGCAATATCATGTTTTATGTACTGTGCCTTGTGATCCTGGAGTGAATTGTAACCGCCATGTTTATGCACCCCTATAAAGTCTGCTTTATTTGAACTGTACTGACTATTGCCATTCCTCAACCACACCTGCTATCTGATGGAGTGGGTTCCACACTCTCTACATTTCTAAGAGTTTCTAAAAGGCAGGGGACAGGATGTAATATATACCTATGTCCCTGTTTTAAATCACCATAGTGCTGTTTATGACAACTGTAGCCTTATCCTGGTGTGGAAGCTACAGTTGTCACTCACAGCAGAGGGGAAGGGCTGTGAAGCAGCTTATACATTGACCTTGAAACACTACAGCCTGTAGGCCTAACCCAGGTGCACTTATGGAAGTGGCACTTACAGGATTCAAAGTTCATCTTTTCACAGTAATTAAAAGCCAAGACAACCATATATATATTACCTCCTGTTCCCTATCCCTACTTAAAGTAGCACTCTCTCAAAATTTTTATTCCCTGAACTGTTAGAAAGTTACATGTAATCTGTGTGATGGCAATCTTTTCTCCAGTGACTGTATTTGTGAGTTATAACCTACCTTCTGATCCTGAGCTGTCATGTGACCAACAGTGATTTCCAACTATCACAGTACAGGAAGTCAATTACTTCTGTGTTCATTCCTATGAGACTGACATTATGTATAGACCCTAACTCATTTTGTAATACAATGAAGGGAACACATGGTGGACATGGTTCCGTTCTGGGGGACACCTGTAAAAGAAAGCAGAGGAAACGGTTAATGCGCACTCTCGGTGCAGAAAAGCATCTGAGCAGACCTGCTACAATCAAGACAATGGAAGATCTACTAAAATAACTCATCTAAAGGGCTGAATCCTGCGGAGGAGAAGAGTGGCTTAGAAATTGCCTGTCTCACCCTCCTCTTCCCTCCGATTACGCTCTGGCATCGCCTAATCTTGCTTAGGCTTAGGCACGAGCCCGGAGATGATCAATTCAGAATACGTCACTGGTGCGCGCACACCTCCAGGATGGTGAGCCTACAGTCATCAATGACGGTGACAAAAATTTGTGCATCCCTCTTCACACCAACAATGGTAATTTGACTTTTGACAAAATGAAATTGTTTAATGAATTCATTCAGTTTATTTCAAACAAACAAAATCAGGATAATATATCTTTAATTAGGAACCATCCTGATGCAAATCCTCCAATTAATATTATCAAATATTTCAGTTAAACCCACTCCTTCTCATTCAGAAGGTGTTTCTGAATCTAGTTACAAAGAAGCTTTAGTTTACCAAATTTCTCCTCTTGGTTTTCACCTCCCTGTATCCATAAAGGAGAAAATTTGGAAAAGGGAATACAAAAATAAATCCATTTTCAATTGGATTTAGGTGTTCTCAATTTACTCCCCAGTTCTTGGCAAAAAACGCCCAGAGCTGTGCAGTAAACTTTTTTACCATATGGATACAATTTTAGAGGCTTACAGAAATTTCGGAGGCACGGCTTGGAATTCATATGATGAGATGTATTGCCAGAAGCTGGCGGTCTATCCCCAATTGCAATGGGGTAATAAAGATGTAGGCCTCTGGCTTAAACTTATGCTTCCTAATAGATCTCATCTTTTTCGTCAATCCAGTAACATTCCAATAAATGCAAAAAGAGGCATCTGCTTCGCCTTCAATGAGACCCAATGCAAATGGACGAGCAGCTGCAAGTACCGACATGAGTGCACGTTTTGCACTGGGTCTCATCCAGTATTCAAGTGTTTTAAAAAGATGGGATTTACAGGAAGTTCAAATGTAAAAGATGCTCATGGAAAAGGCTCCGACTCTGGTGAAAATCCAAAAATTTATTCTAGCGAAACTTATATCCAGACCACCCAGATAGCTAAATTAATTTACTTAGGTTTTTCTTCAGGTTTTTACGTTCCTGAGTTCAAAGGCACTGGTTGTAGTTTTGTTAATCTAAAATCTCTTCAGTTATATCCCCAAAATAATTGAAGAAAAAAATCTCAAAAGAAATAGAACTAGGTAGGATAGCGGGTCCTTTCTCCACACCCCCATTTTTAAATTTCCGCTTATACCCTATCGGTGTGGTTCCTAAAAAAGAACCAAACTCTTATCGTCAAATCCACCACCTTTCTTACCCAACAAAAAATTCATTAAATGATGAAATCGAAAAAAGTGTGGCCTCGGTATCTTATGCATCATTTGACTCTGCTTTAGCTATTCTCAATAAATTTGGTCAGAATGCTTTCTTAGCAAAAACAGATGTTAAATCTGCCTTCAGATTGCTTCCTTTACACCCAAGTGGTTTCAATCCCCTAGGATTCCACTTTAATGGTTCATTTTATTTTAACAAGGCCCTGCCCATGGGCTTCACACTATCATGCTTTAATTTTGAGGCTTTTTCAACATTTTTAAACTGGATTTTACATCAGCCTCCTTCCAGAGGCACAGAAATTCATTATCTTGATGATTTTTTGTTTATTGGTAAGGGCGATTCTGATGATTGTGAGTTTTTGTTAAATAAATTCTTGTTAATTTGCTATCCCTCTGGCAGAGGAAAAGACCGTCCTTCCTACTAAATGCTTAACCTTTTTAGGCATTAACATTGACACAGTAAATATGCAATTTAGAATTCCAATCGAAAAGATAATACCAGAATCGCCATTACCAATGTAATAATGAAAAAGAAAACAACTTTGAAAGAGCTTAGGTTCTTTAAACTTCATTGCACGTGTGATCCCAATGGGCAGAGTTTTTTCAAAACGTTTATACAAAGCCACAACGGGTAAATCGTCTCCTTTCCTTATCGTCCAAAGGCAGCACAACACAATGTGTTAATGTTTCCCTCCTCCCGTCTAGGACAGAAGAAAATGATTAGTAAATCAGACTAATTAACCCCCCTATAAAGGAGTGCACACCCACAGGATAGATCTGTTTTTTCTTCTGTCTGGGACAAGGAAGCTCACACATACAGAGGCTCCTGCTGCTGTGAAGGCCAGTATGGTTGTCAAGCCTGATATTATATAACTGGAAGTGTCTCCAGACTATACCATGAAGTGCCATAAGAATGTCCGGTGTGGTGACTCCTGGACCAACTGCTGACATGTCTGATCTGGAAGTGTGTATCCAGAGTTATATGCAGGTTATGGAGCTGGAGGTGTCTCCTGAACTAACCGCTTAACATGTCTGATCTGGAACTAGTGTCCAGTATTGTATGCAGGTTATAGAGCTGGAGGTGGTCTCCAGGAATTAACTGCATTCATGACTATTCTGGAAGTGGTTTCCAGATTTGATTTCCCCATTGGGTGTTCCATGGGATGATTGAGCTGAGATCTATCCTGGAGTGTCCTGGTAAGTTCTCATATGCAGCGGAGCTTCCTGCAAACTACTAATGTATTCAGGGTGAGTTCCTGTTAGAATTGTAAGCACTGTTGTTACCTTCATACCTGCAGCAGTGTCTCCATCTCAGAAGCCATTTGAGTAAGTATACAATGCAGCTGAGCTAAACTTGATATTAAACATTTTATTATGGCACAAGAGGCTATCTAACCTCTCTGTGTGTTTCAATTATGTTTTTTTTTCTGTGCTATCAGTGTCATTTTTAGCTCTGCTACATCTGTGATCTGTATGGTATGAGATTTATTGCAGCATATTTCTATGTTTCAGGCTCTCCAAGCACTAGAATGGTGTAATCACAGCAGCTTAAGGATCTTGTGTCCTGGAGCGGCTCATTTTTGACTGTATGTGTGAGCGGAATGATATGTTACAGATACAGAACTCTGCAGAGTAATCCATGAATCTTGAAGATGTCTGCACCAACTGTAGACTATGTAGGTAATGTCTGCACCAATTGTGTGGTGCAGAGGTTGTGGAAAAATTCACTTCTCAGCGGTCAGAAGCTTTTGCTCACATTCTATAAGTCCTTGCTTTTCTACAGCTCCTTTTCTTTTCCCTCATCTTTCTTTTGGGATGTTTGCGGCTTAGCGTGTGTGCTGCCTCCAGCCACTCTGCGGCATAGCGTGTATGCAGCCTCCGGCCACTCTGCGGCATAGCGTGTGTGCTGCCTCCGGCCACTCTGTGGCCTACCGTGCGTGCTGCCGCTGGCCACTCTGCGGCTTAGCGTGTGCTGTGGCCTACCGTGCGTGCTGCCACCGGCTACTCTGCGGCTTAGCGTGTGATGTGTCCTACCATGTGTGCTGCCGCCGGCCACTCTGTGGCTTACCGTGCGTGCTGCCGCTGGCCACTCTGTGGCTTACCGTGCGTGCTGCCGCCGGCCACTCTGCGGCCTACCGTGCGTGCTGCCGCCGGCCACTCTGCGGCCTACCGTGCGTGCTGCCACCGGCCACTCTGCGGCCTACCATTTATGCTGCCGCCAGCCACTCTGTGGTCTACTGTTCATATGCTGCCACCAGCCACTCTGTGGTCTACTGTTCATATGCTGCCACCAGCCACTCTGTGGTCTACTACTTCATATTCTGCCGCCAGCCACTCTGTAGTCTACTACTTCATATGCTGCCGCCAGCCACTCTGTGGCCTACTACTGCATTTGCTGTCACCGGCCATTGGAGTCTGGTGTAAGCGCTGCCGCTAGTGCGCATGCGACCGCGGTCAGTGGAATCGTAAGTCCTGCCATATATGGTAATGCCCAGTTTGTCCGCAATATGGAATGGTGGGACTACATTCTTCCGTGAATTAGGTACAGAGGTGGTCATCACCTGTGTCTTTCGGTGTCTCGGTTCCATTTATTAATGTGTCCACTTTAATCTACAATTACGTGACGTTCGGTAAAATTTTTTTCGTGTGTATGGGCCCTATTGTACCTCCTACTCATGTGGTTCCCTTGGACACTCTGTGCATACGGACATTCTGTTAGCGCTATTTTTTCCTCGTTAAATCAATTCTAATGTTGTTACAGAGGGTTTTTTTCCCACAATACTCCTCTTAGGCTAGTTTTCATATTGTCATTTATTCATTCCAAGACCTCCTAGAGGGGCTCTGAGGGATGGATAGAAGAGTATTTCTATGTTTCAGGCTCTCCAAGCACTAGAATGGAACAGAGACATCATAATTTTAGTATTTCGTCAGTCTCCTGGATAGAATCTTGTATCCAGGTTACTATCCCTAGTGGAAATTGCCCCCCAAGGCAAATAATTCGACCTTTCATGAGCCTTATATGATGGTTCTTTCATGTCTTAATAGTAAGATCTTGACCTCTATCCCAGAGAATTCTGGGTGTTTTCAAGAGGGTTTGCACCGCCAAGACCAACGGTAGGATGGAGGTTAGACCTGACATGTCTAATCATTTACCTTCTCGGAAGAAGTTTGATTTGCTGTTTCTTGTCAATATGCACCAGCAGGTCGTTTTTATGGCCTAGATTCCATATTCACTTATATCACATTACTGCTACCCATCTCAGGTTCTCAGTGCCGGCTCTCACCAGATTTTTCTTCACTGACCCTTTGATTCCAGGTAGAACTGGTTGCTTAGCTCTCAGTGGAGCAGATCCAGAAATAGAGGTGTATGTGATGCTTAAGGTCCCATCACCAAGGGCGAGTGGAATAACTGGGAATAACTGGAGCAGGCCAGGTAGCCTCTCGCCCATAGCAATATTTTAATAGGGCTCCCCCAGCATCTCCTGTACATCCGCCACTCCTTTGCTGGTCAAGAGTGCCATCAGAGCAGCCCAGAAGTCTCTGTCCAAAAATGTAGAATTCCCTGACCTCTTCGATAGAAGCTCTGGCCATTATTCTACATTGCTAAACAGCTTTGTTTCAGAAAGACTCTTCCCCGTTCAAGGTATTCTGAGAGTTTAGGCGGAGCGGTTAAGTAGGTCTCAGTTAAAGTCTCAGCAACTGTATCTTTATCACATCATATGTAGATGGGGTATTCCATTTAGAGGCAATGGGGTCAGTCTCCAATACTAAGCTCAATATTTCTGCTCCTGAATCAGGTGGATCCATCAGAAGAATAGATGGCCTGTCTTACAGGAATTGTTCAATCAAATTTTCTTCTATTACCCTCATATCCTGAGTGTTCAGGGAAGTGGGATGTGTGGCCATAGCCATAGTGCTCATCTAGCCTGGAGGGCTTGATCCCTCACTGGTACAATTTGCCAGAGGAAATTATTGAACATACAGTCCAGCCAGTTCTTCTCGATCAAGCAAGCCTACAGCTTCCGCACCAAACATGTTCAGTTCTCAGCCTAGAATTTTTGGTTCAGGGCTGAGGTGGTGGTGGAAGACTTTGCTTTGTTTTTCCACTTTAGGCTGCATTTCAGAGTTGCCACTTATGCCTTTGTGCATTCATTCTTTTTCTTCAATTCAAATTAATTGTTAAGCCTCCAATTCCAGCCTGGAATCAGGTTGTTCTTTACACCCTGGTTAAACCTCTTACAGAAGCTCCTCTAAGGTTCGTATTTGGGAGGTTTATTTCTGTTGGCAATTTTATCAGCCAAGAAGATGTTAGAATTACAAGGGCCATATCTCAAAGTTCATCAAGAAGACTCTCCTTTAAGGTTGTTGCTCTAGATCCTTCTAGATCTCTCATCTAACATGAATGTACGTTAAGAAATTCATCTTTCAGATTGCTCATTCAGTTGATCAAGACAAGCTTCATCTACTGTTCATTGGAGATGCAGGGTCCTTCAGGTCGTGTGACCAACAGCGTATAGAGAAGCATAAAAACCCAACAAGCCTACTCTGCTTGGATTAAGAATACTGCGTCTAGATTTCAAGTACTCCAGTTACCGGATGGAGTTACAACACACTCAACTCTGTCCACTTAGTCGCTTGGGCAGAGAGAGAGGAAAAAAAAAAAAGCATTAGATCTAATATGAAGAGCCTCTACATGGTCGTCTCCATGCATCTTTACAAAATAATAAAGTTGAGGTATCGGGTACTTGCAATTCAGCCTTTGGCAAACAAGTGATTATTAGGCTGCATTTTGGACCCCCCTGGCTTATTACTGCTTGTCACTTCCCATTGTGTTGTGCTGCCTTTGGACAATAAGGAAGGATGAAAATTTGCTTACTGAAATTTTTCTTTCCTTTAGTCCAAAGGCAGCACAAGTATCCCTCCCTGTAAAAGTTATTGCTTGATAAAAAACACATCTATCCTGTGGGTGTGCACTCCTTTATAGGGGGGTTAATTAGTCTGATTTACTAATCATTTTCTTCTGTCCTAGACGGGAGGAGGGAAACATTAACCCATTGTGTTGTGCTACCTTTGGACTAAAGGAAAGAAAATTTTCAGTAAGCAAATTTTCATCCTTCACACATATCCGGATAACATCTCCATTAAAAGAAGACCTTAAATTATCGTTGATGTTTTTGAACAATTTTAATGGTCACACGATATGGCAACAAGAATTCATTGAGTCTGATGCATTAAAGTTGTTCACTGATTCAGCCGGGTCTGTAGGATATGGTGCTATATTCCAAAATATGTGGTCAGCTGAAAGGTGGCCATTAGATTGGGTATCAGCTGGTCTTACAAAAAATCCGTTCTCATTGAACTCTTCCCAGTCCTGGTTGCACTACATATTTGGAAAACCCATTTTATAAACAAAAGAATATTCCTCCAATCGGACAACAAAGGCGTAGTATTTGCTCTGAACTGTCTGTCGTCGAGATCAGAACCAGTTATTAAATTGTTGAGAGAATTGGTTCTTTTTTTGTTTGTTTAACAATATTTGGATTAAGGCCAACTACATTGAAGGCAAAAACAATTTAACCGCTGACTCTTTATCTCGACAGAATATGCAGACATTCAGAGCATTACTTCCAGAGGCAGAAGAGATAAATTCGCCTTGTCCACAACACCTTTGGAACATAATTTGAATCTCATTGGAGGATTATTAAAACTATCTGTTGCAGATAGCACTTGGATAGTGTATAATTCTGCTTGGAAATTATGGACGTCCTTCTGTGACAGATCGTTAATAGATCACTTCCAATTTTCTATCCTACATATGCTTCAATTTATAACTGAGTTAGTAAAATGCAAACACTCTTTCAATTATATTCAAAGAACTTTATATGGTGTTTCCTTTTTCCTTAAAATTAATGGCATTAAGTTAAAATTTTTTACTGAATCAAATTTTAAAAGTTAAAAAGAAACAATATAAACAAAGAGAGAAGACCAGACCAAAAATGGTTAGAAGTCAGACCTAATGTACCTGGCCCATTATTTTTACATGGGGATAACTCTCCTATTACAAAATATGTATTTCATTTCATTCTAAAAAAATGCTTGCAACAACTGGGTTATGCGAAACTAAAATTTTCTCCCCACTCTTTCCGTATTGGTGCGGCTACAATGCAGATCAATTAAATTTGGATTCTACAAACATAAAAAATATTGGCAGATGGCAATCTAATAGATTCAAAATTTATATAAGACCTCATTTGTTAGTAGCTTAGTCTTTTTTATCTTATAGGTTCCCCCGTATAATTTGGATTGTCGGAAACTCCATCATAGTCGGAACAAAAAACAGCACGAGATCATAACTTCCAAGATACACTGGGAGTGAATTACAATATAAAAATGTAATGGAATGGAAAAAAGGGACTTATTGTTTGAATGTAACAAAATGTTATGTAATTTTCTTCCTCCAGATTTAATTATTTTCCATACTGGGGAAAATGACATGGTTAGGATAAAATCTATTGATTTAATTTCTGAATTCAAGCTTATCTTTTTCAAACTAAGATCAAACTTCCCTAATACTTTACTTACCTATTCTGAAATGATCCCCAGGTTTGTTTGGGCGCTCAACGACCTTCACTTCATGGACAAAATAAGAAAGAAAATTAATAAACAGTTAGAAAAATTTCTTTTTAACAATGGTTGTAATTCCTATAGACATGTTGAGATGGAGGGATTCGTACAAGATCCATACTCTGAAAATCTCCTTGAGCTATCTGACATTTGCAATGATATCGTAAATGTAGGTTTTCAGAATATCATTGAAAAGGGCTTGCGATGTATGGGGGATGCCATGTAATTACATAGCGTATGGGGTAAGTCGCTCATAAGTTTATGAGTGGACATTTATTTGTTATGTGGTTATTTCTGAATCTGGTAAGTAAAATGGTTAAGTAAATAATAGAACATCGCGGCCCTTATTGCCACATAAAACATTCTATAATGTATAAATAAATAGTTCAGTTATGAGTACTCATGTTTTTGTGTCATTTATTTCAATGAGAATTTGGAACCTAGGCCACCATGTATGGACCCTAACTCATTGTGTAATACAATGAAGGGAACACATTGTATTGGTTTAAATAAAGATATCTTACCTGGTAAGGTGTCATTCTCGGGATCAACTGTAGAATTCTTCGGTTATCTTCATCAGTAACACCATTGGATGCCAGCCTAATGGGGACACCTGTAAAAGAAAGCAGAGGAACGGTTACTGTGCACTCTCGGCGCAGAAAAGCATCTGATCCCTCCCTCCCGCCCAACACTTTACATAGTCGCGATGTTCACTATGGGGTAAGTCGCTCATAAGTTTATGAGTGGACATTTATTTGTTATGTGGTTATTTCTGAACCTGGTAAGTAAAATGGTTAAGTAAATAACAGAACATTGCGGCCCTTATTGCCACATAAAACATTCTATAATGTATAAATAAATAGTTCAGTTATGAGTACTCATGTTTTTGTGTCATTTATTTCAATGAGAATTTGGAACCTAGGCCACCATGGCTCCCATAGGAATACATAAACGGGCTTCCTGTCCACACATAAGATGCGGTGTGATTTGGAGAGTCAGAGTGTTGGTCACATGACACAGGGGAAGTCATAACTCACAAATACAGTCACTCAGAAGATTAGCTTCACTACAGATTACATCATGCACCTTTCTAACAGGTCAGAGAATAACATTTTTGTGGGTGTGCTTCTTGAGGTTTTTCAGTAGTTCTGCAAAAGGTGAACACGAAGCTTGTTAATGAAGTCAGGCTAAGTTTGTATAACTTTTTTGCATCCTGTTGAAAGGTACTCAACCATATTTACTAATGACGGTGCACGTAGACTATGACATCAATTGATAGTTTTTTAAAATAGCCACTGTCCTTGCATGTCAAGGGGATGTGGCTTAACAGAAAATAATATGCACCATTTTGGTCCAAATTGCACTATAATTCTGGTATAAAATTCTGTTGCAAACTAATTCAATATTTAGTAAAGAGTCAGACAAATATGTCAAATATATCATCTAGCATGAGACACCAGAATATATCTGGTGCATGTCTAGGCAGCCTACATCTAGACCATCTGGATCATGAGTAAATCTGCCCCACTGTTTTTTTCCCTCAAGATTAGACAAAAGGGTCCATCCTGTCACCAATGACTTCTTGACTTCTAATATACAAAAACAACAGAATCCTGTTCTTAAACAGGACAGAAAAAAGTAGCTCGCATCATGTATGTACTCATGGATCCTGTGTTGATGGTAAATTGTGGAAAAAAACAAACAAGGTCAGCCCCTTACAGAGTAATGCGGACGGAGTTGCAGAGAGTGATGAGGAGAAAGCAAAGCTATTAAATATTTTTTTCTCCATGGTATTCACTGAGGAAAATAAACTGTCAGATGAAATGCAGAATATAAAAGTAAATTCCCCATTAAAAGTGCCCTGTCTGACCCAGGAAGAAGTACAGCAATGTCTTAAAAAGATTAAAATAGACAAATCGCCAGGACCTGATGGCATGCACCCCCGTATCCTAAGAGAATTAAGTAATGTCATAGCCAGACCCTTATTTCTGATATTTAAGGACTCTACACTGACAGGGAGTGTTTCAGAAGATTGGCACATAGCAAATGTGGTGCCAATATTCAAAAAGGGTCAAAAACAGAGCCTGGAAACTATAGGCCGGTAAGTTTAACATCTGTCGTGTGTAAACTTTTTGAAGGTTTTCTAAGAGATGCTATCTTGGAGTACCTCAATGAAAATAAGCAAATAACTCCATATCAGCATGGCTTCATGAGGGATCGGTCATGTCAAACCAATTTAATCAGTTTCTATGAGGAGGTAAGTTCTAGACTTGACCGTAGCGAATGAATGGATGTCATATATCTGGACTTCTCCAAAGTATTTGACACAGTACCACATAAAAGGTTAGTATATAAAATGAGAATGCTTGGACTGGGAGAAAATGTCTGTATGTGGGTAAGTAACTGGCTCAGTGATAGAAAACAGAGGGTAGTTATTAATGGTACATATTTATATTGGGTCAGTGTCACTAGAGGGGTACCACAGGGGTCAGTATTGGGCCCAATTCTCTTCAATATATTTATTAATGAGGGAGAAGGCTTGAAGAGAGCTTGTAGAAGGCTTGTACAGTAAAATATCAATTTTTGCAGATGACACTAAACTGTGTAAAGTAATTAACACAGAAGAGGACAGCACACTGCTACAGAGGGACCTGGATAGATTGGAGGCCTGGGCAGAGAAGTGGCAGATGAGGTTTAACACTGACAAACGTAAGGTTATGCACATAGGAAGGAATAATACAAGTCACCAGTACATACTAAATGGTAAAACACTGGGTAACACTACCATAGAAAAGGGACCTAGGAATTTTAGTGAACAGCAAACTAAGCTGTAGAAACCAGTGTCAGACAGCTGCTGCCAAGGCCAATAAGATAATGGGTTGCATCAAAAGGGGCATAGATGCCCGTGATGAGAACATAGTCCTGCCACTTTACAAATCACTAGTCAGACCACACATGGAGTACTGTGTACAGTTCTGGGCTCCTGTGAACAAGGCAGACATAGCAGAGCTGGAGAGGGTTCAGAGGAGGGCAACTAAAGTCATAACTGGAATGGGTGCACTACAGTATCCAGAAAGATTATCAAAATTAGGGTTATTTACTTTAGAAAAAAGACGACTGAGGGGAGATCTAATAACTATGTATAAATATATCAGGGGTCAGTACAGAGATCTCTCCCATGATCTGTTCATCCCCAGGACTGTTACTATGATGAGGGGACATCCTCTGCGCCTGGAGGAAAGAAGGTTTGTTCACAAACATACAAGAGGATTCTTTACAGTAAGAGCAGTAAGACTATGGAACTCTCTGCCTGAGGAGGTGGTGATGGTAAGTTCAGTAAAAGAGTTCAAGAGGGGCCTGGATGTATTTCTGGAGTGTAATAATATTACAGGTTATAGTTACTAGAGATGGGTTGTTGATCCAGGGAGTAATTCTGATTGGAGTGAATTTTTTCCCCCTAAAGTGATGAATATTGGCTTCTACTACACAGGGGTTTTTTGCCTTCCTTTGGATCAACTTGCAGGAAAACAGGCTGAACTGGATGGACAGATGTCTTTTTTGGCCTTATAAACTATGTTACTATGTAAACAAAAAACAAAACAGTACCTTTCAACCCCCCCCCAAAGTTAGTTTAATATATCGCCTAATATATCGGTCTAATATATCGCCATGTGCATCTTGTTCAACTGCTGCCACATTCATAGTTAAACAATTACTTTATAGGTAAACTTACTGTTTTTAAGTGTTAAAGGGTGGTGTAAAATAGCACCTCGTGCTTCTGGTTCAACTGCTGCAACATTCCCAGTTTATTTGTTAGTTTATACACAGAATTACTGTGCCTCAGTATTAAAGGGCAGTCTGATATATTGCCGCATTTATCTTGTTCAACTGCTGCGAAATTCATTGTTAATCTGTTAAATTAAAAGGAACGGGCAGTAGCAAAAATGTTGGTATGGCCGTCACAAATAGCAGCAGAAGAAGGGGGGTTAGTAGCAGCCGCAGCAGCAGGCCAGAGCTGCCACTATCATCCAGCAGTCATGTTTTGACCAACAAGCCAGCTGTACTGGAATCGTTGACTTGCTCTTCAACATCATCTCAAGTGACAACAGATACACACAGCCAGGAATCGGTGGATTCCTCTGACACCATGCTTAGTTGGCATGGCCCAGGAACTGCCTCTGTGCCCTCACCTGTCCTGAACCCACCTCTTGCTTTTGCTGCTCCTTCTGTCATCCAAGTACTGATAGCAGCCGACTCTGCTCTGCTTTTCAGTGAGGATGAGCTTTGTGAGGATAGTCAGCAGTTAAAGGCCAGCACAGACTTGGAGGAGAGGTCTGCTGCAGACTCCTCTAGGCATGCAACTACTGATAATGAAAGTCGGAGCACATGTTGTTAGAGGTCAGAGACGTGCACAAGAGACAGGTGAGGGTGACATAAGTGATGAACAAAAAGATGTAGATAATTATGTAGCCGATCGCACGGAAGAGTCAGGTGAAGATGGGGCATCGTCATCATCAGGGGGTGTGGGTAGCAGCCTACTTGTGAGACAGCAGGGTGGATGCAGTGGGAGATCTACAGCCAAAACACAGGAGGGGTACACCATCTGCTACTCAGAAGACTACCAGTGAGGAACACACTAGCAGTACATGGCTTCATAAACGCAACAGCAGGCAGGCATGAAGCAGTGGTGGAAGGATAATGCCATTTTTACCAGTGTGGGAATTTTTCACAAAGTCGCTGGGGGACGTTAGAGTGGCGGTATGCAGGATGTGTGAGCAAAAGTTGAAGAGCAGCCAGGGTTCTAATAATAATAATCTTTTATTTATATACACCAACATATTCCGCAGAGCTTTACAGTTCAGGGGTTCATGTACAAACAGTCTTAAATAACACAGCAATAGACAAGTCAATTATTACAACAAGAGGAATGAGGGCCCTGCTCGCAAGAGCTTACATTCTATGAGGAGACAGGGGTGACACAAAAGGTAGAAGTGCTTGATAGTCCAGCCATCAGGAGGTGAGCGAAGCATTGAGCGAAACGCACGTCGGGGTACGAGACAGCACGGAAGGTCTGGTATGAGTATATCATTTGCACTGCTGTTATGTATTTTTGGGAAAGTCATGTAATTTGGGACACTGGTCTATATTGATACTCTGCTGGTACGCAGTTGTATTATTCATCACTACAGTACATTGACTTCTCCATTATTTTAGGGTACATTTTCTTTGATTACTACCTTCCATGATGTTCCGTTTAGCTATATGCCTGATGTGTGACCACACTACCACAAATGTATTGATTGTATGTTTTTAATCATGTAATCATGTAGTTTTAATTATTGTAGTTCTAATTATAATACTGACTTTCCCCGGCATTTTTTTATTTTTTTTTTGTATTGTGTAAGGGCCTTTAATTCGGGGTTACGTCATTTATGAGTGCCCAAATTATTTTGTATGTTTCAGTTAGTTGTGCAGGATGGCTTGAGAGATTTTTTTTTATTAATGGAGTAACAATAGAGCGTTTGAAAGAGAAGGAGAAGATACCAGAAGAGAGGGCGAGGTTGAAGATTTTTGTTAGGTGAGTGGTGACAGCTGGAGAAAGAGACTGGAGTAGGTGTGAAGGAATGGGGTCAGAGCCGCATGTGGTAGGACGAGTTGGTATGACGGCCCTGCGTCAACACATGAAGCGTCACCATAAAGTGGAGTGGGAAAACTGTGCCAGTCGTTTAGTGTTACAGCCTGATGCAGCAACTGTTGTATCTCCCACAGGCCTGCACTCCCTCTGCAGCAGTTAGGGCTCAACAACATCAGCAGAAGGAAGCTGTTGTTCCTTCCCATTGACTTCAATGTACTCTATTGCTCTTGATGCCCCTCCTTGTCACTTGTTTCGACAGCAATCGATCACCAAGGCGACTGCAAAAAGACAACAGTATGCATGTACTCTTCCAGAAGCTGAAAGTGCACCTGGCCAAGTTGCTGGTACCACAGTCCCTCCCTTTCCATGTAGTTGACTCTGCACATTTCAGAGAACTGATGGCTTGATCCAATCAAGATGGAGAGTTCCAAGCCAACATTACTAAATTACTAAAAATGTGTACTAGCCCTGCGCATGTATGTTGAGCAGAAGGTGGGGCAGTCCTTGGGCCTCTCGGTGTCTGGTAGAGTTCACACCAGTGCTGACATATGGAATTGTAACTATGGTCAAGGACAATATACAGTACAGACCAAATGTTTGGACACACCTTCTCATTCAAAGAGTTTTCTGTATTTTCATGACTATGAAAATTGTAGATTCACACTGAAGGCATCAAAACTATGAATTAAAACATGTGGAATTATATACTTAACAAAAAAGTCTGAAACAACTGTAAATATGTCTTATATTCTAGGTTCTTCAAACTAGCCACCTTTTGCTTTGATTACTGCTTTGCACACTCTTGGCATTCTCTTGATGAGCTTCAAGAGGTAGTCACCTGAAATGGTTTTCACTTCACAGGTGTGCACTGTCAGGTTTAATAAGTGGGATTTCTTGACTTATAAATGGGGTTGGGACCATGGGTTGTGTTGGGAAGAAGCCAGGTGGATACACAACTGATAGTCCTACTGAATAGACTGTTAGAATTTGTATTATGGCAAGAAAAAAGAAGCTAAGTAAAGAAAAATGAGTGGCCATCATTACTTTAAGAAATGAAGGTCAGTCATTACGAAAAATTGGGAAAACTTTGAAATTGTCCCCAAGTGCAGTCGTAAAAACCATCAAGCGCTACAAAGAAACTGGCTCACATGAGGACCGCCCCAGGAAAGGAAAACCAAGAGTCACCTCTGCTGCGGAGGATAAGTTCATCTGAGTCACCAGCCTCAGGTTAACAGCAGCTCATATTAGAGACAGGTTAACAGCAGCTCAGATTAGAGACAATGCCACACAGAGTTCTAGCAGCAGACACATCTCTACAACAACTGTTAAGAGGAGACTGTGTGCAGCAGGCCTTCATGGTAAAATAGCTGCTAGGAAACCACTGCTAAGGACAGGCAACAAGCAGTAGATACTTGTTTGGGCTAAAGAACACAAGGAATGGACATTAGACCAGTGGAAATCTGTGCTTTGGTCTGATGAGTCCAAATTTGAGATCTTTGGTTCCAACCACCGTGTCTTTGTGCGACGCAAAAAAGGTGAACGGATGGACTCTACATGCCTGGTTCCCACCGTGAAGCATGGAGGAGGAGGTGTGATGGTGTGGGGGTGCTTTGCTGGTGACACATTTATTCAAAATTGAAGGCATACTGAACCAGCATGGCTACCACAGCATCTTGCAGCGGCATGCTATTCCATCCGGTTTGCGTTTAGTTGGACCATCATTTATTTATCAACAGGACAATGACCCCAAACACACCTCCAGGCTGTTTAAGGGCTATTTGACCTAGAAGGAGAGTGATGGAGTGCTACGCCAGATGACCTGGCCTCCATAGTCACCAGACCTGAACCCAATCGAGATGGTTTGGGGTGAGCTGGACCGCAGAGTGAAGGCAAAAGGGCCAACAAGTGCTAAGCATCTCTGGGAACTCCTTCAAGACTGTTGGAATACCATTTCAGGTGACTACCTCTTGAAGCTTATCAAGAGAATGCCAAGAGTGTGCAAAGCAGTAATCAAAGCAAAAGGTGGCTACTTTGAAGAACCTAGAATATAAGACATATTTTCAGTTGTTTCAGACTTTTTTGTTAAGTATATAATTCCACATGTGTTAATTCATAGTTTTGATGCCTTCAGTGTGAATCTACAATTTTCATAGTCATGAAGATACAGAAAACTCTTTGAATGAGAAGGTGTGTCCAAACTTTTGGTCTGTACTGTATATAATTCACAGCCCACTAGGTGAATGTAGTTCCGGACCAGGCATACCAGCAACTCAACCAGGTGATGGCAATGCCGCTTCCGCGTTGTAATGATAGGATTTCTGCGCCAATGTCCTCCTCTGCCTCCTCATCCTCTAACTTGTCCTCACCCTCCCCTCTAGGCACAGTTCACAGTGGTCCTCCAGCATATAAACAGTGGAAAATAAACAGTGATGTGAATATATCCTTACTGTCACTGCTGCTGCCCCCCCCACTCTGTCATGGGGCCACTATTGTCACTGTCAGTGCTGCTGCCCCGCATGCCCACTCTATCGGGCTATTATTGTCAGTAGTTGACAAAAGGGTTGTGTTGATTTGTTGGAAATAGAGAAGGTGAGAAACAATCAGCAATGAGCAAGCAAGCCGCCCCAGAAACAGACAAGGAACATAATAGTAATATTTAAAGGGAACCTGTTACCATGAGGAGCTGAGCATATTAATTATGTATAAATATAAATATGTAATTTTGTGGGAAAAGATTCAGTAAAACTTGCAATTTATTAATTTAAACCTCTGCTCTTTTTATGCATCAGTCATGTGGGTGGTGGCGGCACCCAGTGATTGAAAGCTAACTCTTCATGACTAGGCACACAGGCAGGACTGTCAATCACTGGGTGCCACCACCCACATGATGCATAAATAGAGAAGAAATTTAAATGAATAAATTACAACATTTTACTGGATCTTTTCCACAAAACAATATATCGGCTCAGCTCCCCCTGCTCTATAAAAACCTGCCTACATTTCATGGTGAAAGGTTCCCTTTAATAACACTGGTCAACAAATTTTCAAAAGTTGTTTGGTTCAGAAATAAAATTATCCATTTCTTAATGATTTTTATGTGCTGAATTCAAATATCACAAGGAAAAATGTTAATTGGCTCTAGTTTCTATGATATCGAAAAAGAGTTCTCATTTTACTGTTTTGTGAATTGTATAGAATATAATAGCCTACATATTTATTACTTCTGCAATCATAAGGAAGCAAGTTTACTGTTCATAAACTTTTGAAATATATTCATAGGAAACTTACTTCTATCTGAAATCAACTACAATTTACAGGCATATCTATGAATTTTTACAAATTAATTATGTTTATTGAACTCTGGAATGTAGGTCCTTATTCAATGGCTACTCGGTGCATTTACACATGTCTTTTGTATTCATACATGGGATTGTCTCTGATAACTGTCCAACAGTAATCTGCAAGCATTGATGGGTTCTGTTTACCCTGATACCTTTTTTCCATAGTCGCAATTTCCTGGTGAAATCGTTCACCATGTTCATTGCTCACCACTCCACAGTTTGGTGCAAAGAAGTCTACAGTCATGGCCAAAAGTTTTGAGAATGATACTGCTTCAGTTTTTATAATGGCAATTTGCATATACTCCAGAATGTTATAAAGAGTGATCAGCTTAACAGCAATTACTTGCAAAGTCAATATTTGCCTAGAAAATGAACTTTATCCCCCAAAACACATTTCAACATCATTGCAGCCCTGCCTTAAAAGGACCAGCTAACGTCATTTCAGTGATTGCTCCATTAACACAGGTGTGGGTGTTGATGAGGACAGGGCTGGAGATCAATCTGTCATGATTAAGTAAGAATGACACCACTGGACACTTTAAAAGGAGGCTGGTGCTTGGCATCATTGTTTCTCTTCTCTATCTCTAAAGAAACACGTGCAGTCATCATTGCACTGCACAAAAATGGCCTAACAGGGAAGAGAATCGCAGCTAGAAAGATTGCACCTCAGTCAACAATCTATCGCATCATCAAGAACTTCAAGGAGAGAGGTTACATTGTTGCCCAAAAGGCTCCAGGGCGCCCAAGAAAGACCAGCAAGCACCAGGACCGTCTCTTAAAAGTGTTTCAGCTGCGGGATCGGGCTACCAGCAGTGCAGAGCTTGCTCAGGAATGGCAGCAGGCAGGTGTGAGTGCATCTGCACGCACTGTGAGGCGGAGACTCTTGGAGCAAGGCCTGGTCTCAAGAAGGGCAGCAAAGAAGCCACTTCTCTCCAGAAAAAACATCAGGGACAGACTGATATTCTGCAAAAGGTACAGGGAGTGGACTGCTGAGGACTGGGGTAAAGTCATTTTCTCTGATGAATCCCCTTTTCGATTGTTTGGGACATCTGGAAAACAGCTTATTCGGAGAAGACGAGGTGAGCGCTACCACCAGTCTTGTCTCATGCCAACTGTAAAGCATCCTGAAACCATTCATGTGTGGGGTTGCTTCTCAGCCAAGGGAATCGGCTCTCTCATAGTCTTGCCTAAAAACACAGCCATGAATAAAGAATGGTACCAGAATGTCCTCCGAGAGCAACTTCTCCCAACCGTCCAAGAGCAGTTTGGCGATCAACAATGCCTTTTCCAGCATGATGGAGCACCTTGCCATAAAGCAAAGGTGATAACTAAATGGCTCAGGGAACAAAACATAGAGATTTGGGGTCCATGGCCTGGAAACTCCAAAGATCTTAATCCCATTGAGAACTTGTGGTCAATCATCAAGAGACGGGGGGACAAACAAAAACCTACAAATTCTGACAAAATGCAAGCATTGATTGTGCAAGAATGGACTGCTATCAGTCAGGATTTGGTCCAGAAGTTGATTGAGAGCATGCCAGGGAGAATTGCAGAGGTCCTGAAGAAGAAGGTCAACACTGCAAATATTGACTTGCTGCATTAACTCATTCTAACTGTCAATATAAGCTTTTGTTACTCATAATATGATTGCAATTATATTTCTGTATGTGATAAAAACATCTAACACACATAAAAACCAGAGGGCAGCAGATCATGTGAAAATATAATATTTGTGTCATTCTCAAAACGTTTGGCCATGACTGTAGATGAGAGTGCAAGAAATGAATCTTTAAAGACATGTTACATCCCAGGTTTTTATATGCCTTGAGGAGGTTTTCCACTAAGTCTTCATAGTTATCTGCCTTAGTGTTTCCCAAAAACTTTGTCACAACTAACCGGAATGCTTCCTATGCAGTCTTTTCTTTGTCACGCAGTAAACAATGAAACTCATCATCTTTAAGAAGTTCACCAATCTGGGGACCAATAAAGACTCCTTCCTTTATCTTTGCTTCACTTAACCTTGGAAACTTACATAGGAGATACTTTAATGCCTCTTCATTTCTATCCATCACCTTTACGAAATTCTTCATAAGACCAAGCTTGATATGCAATGGAGGTAGCAGTATCTTTGTTGGTTAAACAAGTGCTGATACATAACATATTTAGTCCCTGGCTGCAGTGATTTTCGGAGTGGCCAGTCTCTTTTCTTGTAATGTTCTGATCTTGCACGACTGTCCCACTCACATAGAAAGCAGCAGTACTTGGTGTATCCACCCTGTAGACCAAGCACTAGCGCAACCACCTTCAAGTCACCACAGAGGTACCACAGATGTTTATCATAGTTTATGCATCTCAACAGATGTTTCATGTTGTTATATGTTTCCTTCATGTGAACTGCATAACCAATTGGAACTGAAGGTAGTACATTGCCATTGTGCAGTAAGACAGCTTTAAGACTTAGCGTCGTTGAGTCGATAAATAGCCTCCACTCATCGGGGTTATAGCTGATTTTGAGGGCTTCCATTAAACCGCAGACGTTATTGCATGCAACAAGATCACCTTCCATGAAGAAGAATTGGACAAGATGCTTTTGATGGTCGCGGAAGAAAGAAATCCTAACATCATCTGCTAACAGATGCCACTGTTGAAGCATGGAACCTGAGAGCTCTGCCTTACTCTTGGGCAGGTCTAGATCTCTAACCAGATCGTTAAGTTCACTTTGTGATATCAGGTGTGGTTCCGTGGAGATTGATGCAATAAAATCTGTATCTGATGAGGTAGATGGTTCATGACAAAATCCTTCTTCTTCCTCCTCCTCAGTTTAATCGACTGAGAATGGTGCTTTTGGAACTAGCAGTTCTTCTGAATGAGCTACCGGACGTATCGCAGATGGAATATTTGGGTACTGTAAAGTCCACTTCTTTTTTTTCGAAATTCATTTCCCAATTGGAGGCACCTTGCAGAAGTAGCAATTGTCACTATGGTCAGATGGCTCTCTCCAGATCATTGTCACTGCAAAAGGCATAGATTGTCTCTTCCCGTTCAACCACTGTCTGAGGTATGATGAACATCTATTACAGCATGTGTGTGGAGCCCAACTCTTGTCCTGATCTCCTATTTTGCAGCCAAAATACAAGTGGTAGGCTTTCTTAACCAAAGGAGTCAGACTTCGCTTCTGTGATGAAAAGGTGACTTCACCACATATATAGCAGAAATGTTCTGCTTTATTATGGCAGGTCCGAGGCATCACTAAACGTAAATAGGCTGAACGATATATACCAAACTGTAATGAACGTATACAGACTGAAAGACGTAATACGAACTGTAAAAATTGCTGGATGACTGATAAAGGGAGAATATATAAAGCTGTGTTATGCAATTTTAGTTAGGATTGCATCACATGGGGGGAGATAAAACTGTCTAACAGTAAAAATGTCTTTGTTGCCTATGGCAACCAATCAGAGTGGAGCTTTCATTTTACCAGTAGCAGTAAGCTGATCTCTGATTGGTTGCCATGGGAAACTAAGACAGTTTTACTGTTAGACAGTTTTTTATTATCTCCCCCATGGTCTTTTATATCCTTCTATTGGTCATTCTAAGATGATGCAATATATCAGTTGATGATGCAATACTGATGATGCAAACTTTTCCCAGTATTGTATCATAGGCTGTGGGAAATATAGAAAGCACGTCTATATCTTGAAAATTAGAGCCAAGTTCAAAATTTGAACATCATTTTTGATCTCAGCACCCCAAAATTAGTTAAGATCAACTGTTTTCATGTCGGAACCTTTTTGGCTGTTGACCAGTGTAACAAGAGAATCGTGAAATGACATTTTAAAAAGAAAACATGTATATTCCACTCCATTTCAATTACATGACATCAATCATTTATATGTTAGTATACTAATAATGTCTTTGCAGAAATTATTTAGGAAAAATGGCACAGCGATTGTGCAAATGTTCCCTAAGGCAGTGGAAGGGTCATGTGGGTTCAGCACTAGAAAAGGCAACATGAGTTTATTTTAACACATTTGCTTGTTTAACAAATCCATAATATCGTTAGAGATTCCATATAAGAACTTTTTTATACATTATGTAATACAATCTAGTCTTAAAAGAACATTCTTTATATATGAATAGAATGATGACAGTAATTAGAAGACCAACAGAAGAGTACTGATTGTCATTACAAATGTTTGTAGCTACAGAGATGAACTTTAAACGGAGCTCCAGGACACAGACTGTTACATTAGGTTGACACATGAGCCTATCAGTAAGAAAGAAATTAACATGGTCAACCAACTGGGTAATTAGAATGACAGACGAATATATAATCCTGCACATGACCCCAGGCATCTTGTTTTATAGATTTTCCGTAAACTGAAAAACAGAAATACAGTGTGCTCCAGAATTCATCCCATACACTGTGTTTTCATATGGGCATTAGCTACAAATATAAAGCTTGCAAGGTGAATAGGCGGCAGAACTAGCATCCACAAGTGTTGTAAATGGTAGTAATTATATACATGCAATATACTGCACAAACACTCTATATACAAAGTACACACACTGTATTATATAGATATACACTACTCACAAAAAGTTAGGGATATTTGCCTTGTGGGTGAAATTTCAGGATGAACCTAAAATGCATTCTAACCTTTACAGATGAACTTAATGTGACCTTCTTTAAACTTTTGAATCTACATGTCCAATGGTTCAATGTTTCAGTAATTTTTGCACAACTTGCTGTTCTCTAAGGCCCCTTTCACACGAGCGGGAGACTCGCATGTCTCCCGCAACGGATCTACAGGGCTGGACTCCGCACGGACAGGGATCGCATATAATGCTATGCGATCCCTGTCCGTGCGGAGTCCAGCCCTGTAGATGCGTTGCGGGAGACATGCGAGTCTCCCGCTCGTGTGAAAGGGGCCTTACAAGAAGCTTAATGGCAAAATTCACAACAGGTGTTTGATCCATGATTCGCTCCAATAAATTACCTGGTTCAATTAGAATTGATATTTAAACAGTCCTCCTCATCATGCTGTTCACATGTTGACATCATGAGTCCAAGACGACACGTTAAACAATTGATCAACAGTACCTCGCCATTGCGAGGCTTCAATCAGGGTGTTGTCAGACAGAAGTGGCCACTGAGCTTAGAGTATCACAAATTGTCATCAGCAGGTTGCAACAGAGATATAGAGAGACTGGAAGAGTCACAGTAAGGCATAATAGTGGACGTCCTTTGGCCACATCCCACACTGATGACCACTTCATTGTGAACAATGCCATGTGGCACCAGATGATGAACGCCACACAACTCCAGGCACATTTAAGGGAGGTGAGAGGCACCTAAGCATCACGTCAGACCATTCAAAGTCAGCATGGTCTGCGTGCTAGACGACCTGCAAGGGTACTGACCACACCACCAGAAAAAGACGTCATCCTCTTGCATGGGCAGGGGAGCATCTATGCTGGACGAGGGACCAGTGGACCTCAGTGCTGTTTATGGTTGAAAGTTGATTGATGCTGAGCAGAAATGATAGCTGCCAATGATGTTGTAGACATCAAGGAGAGTGCTATGCATCAGCCACTGTTGTCACCAGACAAGACTTAGGTGGTTGTTGTGTTACAGTGTGGGCAGGTGTGTCTAGTCAATACAGAACTACCCTACACTTTGTAAATGGTACAGTGACAAGTCCATACTTCTTGAATAACATCATTAATCCAGTCATTGTGCCTCTGCATGAACAACACAGGCCTAATTTCATGTTCATGGATAACAATGTGCCATCTCATCGAGGCTGCATTATTAGGGAACGGCTGCTGGAGACTGGGGTACCGCTAATGGAATGACCTGCACTTTCTCCAGACCTGAATCCCACTGAGAACCTATGGATCAGCTGAGTCGCTGTGCACAGGCTCGTAACTCTGTACCCCAGAACCTTAATGACCTGAGAGCCAGCCTTCAAAAAGTGGGGGGGATTGCCATGCCTTACCAGACAATAAGTCGACTTGTGAACAGCATGAGACGTTGTTGTCAAGCTGTAAATGATGCTCAAGGCCATATGACAAGTTATTGAGACAATTACATTTTTTGTAAGGGTATACCCTTCTACTTAAATGCCCTATTTTCATTATATAATATCACTGTAACGTGAACTTTTCACGTTTTCCATAAATTTCACCTAAAAGCCAAATATTCCTAAGTTTTGAGCAGTGTATATATGTATACACAGTATATTATATAGACATAAACATTCAATATACAGAGTATAAAAGTAAATTCCCCTTTAAAAGTGTCCTCTCTGACCCAGGAAGAGGTACAGCAACGTCTTAAAAATATTAAAATAGACAAATCACCAGGACCGGATGGTATACACCCCCGTATCCTAAGAGAATTAAGTAATGTCATTGACAGACCCTTATTTCTGATATTTAAGGACTCTATACTGACGGGGAGTGTTCCACAGGATTGGCGCATAGCAAATGTGGTGCCAATATTCAAAAAGGGTCCAAAAACAGAGCCCGGAAACTATAGGCCGGTAAGTTTAACTTCTGTTGTGGGTAAACTGTTTGAAGGTTTTCTGAGAGATGCTATCTTGGAGTACCTCAATGAAAATAAGCAAATAACTCTGTATCAGCATGGCTTCATGAGGGATCGGTCATGTCAAACCTATTTAATCAGTTTCTACCAGGAGGTAAGTTCTAGACTTGACCGCGGCAAATCAATGGATGTAGTATATTTGGACTTCTCCAAAGCGTTTGACACTGTACCACATAAAAGGTTAGTATACAAAATGAGAATGCTTGGCGTGGGAGAAAATGTCTGTATGTGGGTAAGTAACTGGCTCAGTGATAGAAAACAGAGGGTAGTTATTAACGGTAGATACTCAGATTGGGTCACTGTCACTAGTGGGGTACCACAGGGGTCTGTATTGGGTCCTATTCTCTTCAATATATTTATTAATGATATTGTAGAAGGTTTGCATAATAAAATATAATTTTTTGCAGATGACACTAAACTGTGTAAAGTAATTAACACAGAGGAGGACAGTGCACTGCTACAGCAGGATCTGGATAGACTAGAGGCTTGGTCAGAAAAGTGGCAGATGAGGTTTAACACTGACAAATGTAAGGTTATGCATATGGGAAGGAATAATGCAAGTCACCAGTACATACTAAATGGTAAAGCACTGGGTAACTCTGACATGGAAAAGGACCTAGGAATTTTAGTGAACAGCAAACTAAGCTGTAGAAGCCAGTGCCAGACAGCTGCTGCCAAGGCCAATAAGATAATGGGTTGCATCAAAAGGGGCATAGATGCCCGTGATGAGAACATAGTCCTGCCACTTTTCAAATCACTAGTCAGACCACACATGGAGTACTGTGTACAGTTCTGGGCTCCTGTGAACAAGGCAGACATAGCAGAGCTGGAGAGGGTTCAGAGGAGGGCAACTAAAGTAATAACTGGAATGGGTGGACTACAGTACCCAGAAAGATTATCAAAATTAGGGTTATTCACTTTAGAAAAAAGGCGACTGAGGGGAGATCTAATAACTATGTATAAATATATCAGGGGTCAGTACAGAGATCTCTCCCATCATCTATTTATCCCAAGGACTGTGACGAGGGGACATCCTGTGCGTCTGGAGGAAAGAAGGTTTGTACATAAACATAGAAGAGGATTCTTTACGGTAAGAGCAGTGAGACTATGGAACTCTCTGCCTGAGGAGGTGGTGATGGTAAGTTCACTAAAAGAGTTCAAGAAGGGCCTGGATGTATTTCTTGAGGGTATTACAGGTTATAGTTACTACAGAGGGGTTGTTGATCCAGGGAGTTATTCTGATTGCCTGATTGGAGTCGGGAAGGAATTTTTCCCCCTAAAGTGAGGAAAATTGGCTTCTACCTCACAGGGTTTTTTTTTTGCCTTCCTCTGGATCAACTTGTAGGAAAACAGGCTGAACTGGATGGACAGATGTCTTTTTTCGGCCTTGCAAACTATGTTACTATGTTACTATGTAATATATTGTACAAACGTTATATATACATATTGTACACATAGTATATTATCTAGATATATTCATGCAATATACTGTACACGCACTATACACAGTTGAGTCACATTATTATGACCACTAGCTAATATCCAGAGTAGCCACCATGTGCAGCACCACAGCAGCTAGATGGGCTGGGAGTGACTCAATAAGATCCCGGTAGGTTGTCACAGGTATTTAGAGCTATGCTGACTGCAGTGCATCCCACAGCTGCTGGGAGGTCAAGTCTGAGATATTCAGGGGCTAAGGTAGTACTTGGAAGTCTTCATCATGCTCTTCTAACCAATGTCGGACATTTCTATCCGTGTGACATGTCGCATTGTCTTGCTGAAAGATCCATCCGCCCCAGGGAAGACAATCAACATGTATGACTGAATCTGATCTGCAAGGTTGGATTCATACTATACCCAAATAGGTTGAGAGTTTCTCCAGTGGTGCATCACCAATGAGGCCAGGTGTGGTGATCGCCTCAGGCAGCACCAGGTAGGGGCAAGAGGGGGGCAGCGGAAGGGCCATGGGCTAAAAGGAAGGGGTTAGGTTATGAAATTGGTTTTGGGAAGGGAGGGGTGCCGTTTCAGTTTTTGCCTCAGGCAGCAGAAAGGCTAGGTGCACCCCTGAGTTCCTGCCACATGGATGAGTGGGCCCATAGAATGCCACAAAAACATACCCCAGACGACCGCCAGCTTGTGCTCTTCCAGCAGTGGTTGCAGGGTATTTATTCTCTGATGTTTCTCTTCTGAATTCCCACCGTCAAACCGTTTGATGAAGCAGAAAATGTGACTCATTGAAGAAGCCAATCTGAGGAGGTCCAATTCCAATACTGCCATGAAAATTGAAGCTTTTTCGGTCAGCTCAACTTTGTTAGCAGAGGTGCAGTGACCATCCATCTACTTTGAAACCCCATATGCAGAAGGGTTCACTGAACTGTGGTTTTAGGCACACGTCTTGTAGCCCTCTGGTTAATTTTGTCAGTTAGCTTCTTCACTGTAGTGTGTTGATCTACCCTCACACACCTTCATAACTGACATTCACCTCTCACATGAATGGCATGTGGTACTCCGTAGTTTCCATGCTGCTTATTTGCAATGGAGCATTTGTCCATTCACAATACATTTGCAGCACAGCAAGGGAACAGTTCACACACTGCCCAGTTTCAGAAATACTGCCACCCTTGGTCTGAAAGCCAATATTATCCCCTTTTGGATGTGCACACCTTACTGGAATATAGAGGTATAATTGTATAAAAAATAAAGTTTTAATAATAAGACCTTTGACAACAATAATATGTCAATATCAATAGCAGTAATAGTAGGGGATGTGTCCTTCCTCATAGAATCCCTATAAGAAATATTAAACGCATATGGGATGCATATATATCAACATGCAACGTTTGGTAGCATAGGAGTACATACACATATGAGGTAATATATGAAGTATAATCCTCACATAATGTGTAGTTGTATATGCTCCTATTGTGGTATAGTAAGCATTAGATGTATATAAAATGCATATACTCATATAACGCTAGGCAGCATAACAGTTCATTCACATATAAAGTGATAAGCATGGTATGATCTTCACACAATGTGTTTGATTGTATATAAGACAGTACTCGGAATACACTCCTATTGCGATATTTCTTTGTATCTTGTTCCCAACGGAGAGATATGAACAGGGGTACTCAAGGATATTAGAATCTCTTACCCCACCATTACAGTTCGTAACGGTACTATTCCGGTCGATCTCCCGAGTCTGCGGCAGCAGATTGTAGTGCGCGCGTCTCCAGGGAGTCACGTGGTCTTCCGATGTTCGCGGGTATCGCGTGATTTTGATCGGAATGATCAGCCCCGTCAACTCCGGGTATTGGTATAATGAATCTCTCAGAACAGCTGTTTAATGGGAGTGAATACCTTCAATGGGTTTCCAAATGCTGCACTTGCCTTTATAGGATATCGGAATATCAGAATCAAAAGTCCACAAAACGAGACCAGTATACAAAGGGTCCGGACCCCAAAGTAGAATAAAAAATAATGTGGCCCTTGTTTATCAGCACGTCCCTGAGAACCTGCGTGTTTCGGTGGAGTGAAGGTGGCTTATAATTACCTGTCTCTTTACGTCTGATACCTCCAGAGATGAGAGAGGTCACGGACCTGGCATTTGGAGCACCTGCTGAAGGTCAGGGAACTTGTGGTCTTGGTGAGTGGCAGATTATTCCGTGTAGTACAGGTCTTCAATATAATTCAACTAACACCACATACCAGTCCCCTGGTACACCTGGACTTTAGTTATAGAGAATCCTAGAGTCTCAGTTCTGCAATACATACCTGTGAGCCTGCGACTTATTTTGGCTTGTGCTGGGTGGACCTAGTGTTATCCTCTGCTACTGGCTTTGTGTTCTGATATTCATGGGCCGGAAAACTGGGAATTCCGCTTCTTCTCCCACTCATAAGGCACTGGTTGACAGCATGAGCCAGACTGATGAAATGGCTGACAGTCCTCCTGATCAGCTAGAAGTGGACTTGAGCAAAATAATGACAGTCATAACGAATTGTCAGTCCGCACCTACGGCTAAAATAGACCACCTTCAAACAGATTTGACCTGCCTCCACCATGATATTGATAAGAAACGAGACAGGACCACTGAGGTGGAGAGGCGTTTGGGGGAGGTAGAGGATGTGGCCCACCTGGGTGAAAACCAAGTGAGAACCCTTCAACAGCAGGTGAAAATACTACAAGCGAAAGTTGAAGATGCAGAAAATCGCAATAGACGCAACAACATACGTATTCTGGGTCTCCCAGAGAGAGTGGAGGGTCAAGCACCTGAGACTTTTGCTGAGCGGTTGATCCAACAATGCCTGGTGCCTATCACTCTATCCTCTAGTTTTGTGGTGGAACGGGCGCACAGAATACCCACCAAACCGTTGCCCCCTGGTACTCCTCCATGTCCTTTTATCCTAAAAGTGCTGAATTACCATGACAGAGATACCATCCTAGCAGCAGCTTGGCAGTTGAAAGAGATAAAATTTGAGAACTCCAGAATTTCGTTCTACCCAGACTTCTCCTCAGAGGTCAAAAAGCAGAGGCGACAATTTACTGCAGTGAGAGCAAGACTACGAGAGAAGGGCATCAAATATGCGATGCTGTATCCCGCACGCCTCAGAATTCAAGATGGAGACTCTACAAAATTTTTCATTAACCCTGAAGACGCGTCCGACTGGTTGGACAGAAGGGGCTGATCGCAGATTAACTCTGAAGTTTTCATTATTTACGGATGGCCGCTTCTTCTTTTCGTTAGGAGCCTTCGTTGAACTGGACATCTTCGTTGATCCTCGGGTCTAGTGAAGAAAATACCAAGGAGAGGGTGACCCACCGTTTTTTTTTAATATATATGTCTCCCTGTGTTCTGAGGGAAAGTTAGCGTATCTACGTTTTTTGGGTATGGCAGGTCCAGATAGGTTGGGGTGGTCTGGGCAGGGAGGGGGGGATTTCCTTGAGAGAGATTGGGGTACTGCCCTATATAGTCTTTTGTTCTATGCTTTGTGGTGTGATTGTGTGTGTGCTTGGCCCGGGTGTTCCGTAGTCCCCCCATGCCGATGCGAGGAGTTCTACTTTTGGTATGGCCACCTGTAAGTTTGTCTCCTGGAATGTCCGGGGTCTCAATGATAGAGTGAAGAGATCTCTGGTTTTTAATTACCTGAAGGGTTATAGCCCTGACGTAGTGATATTGCAGGAGACCCACTTGAGGGGGCGGGAGGTGTTGGCTATGAAAAGGCCGTGGGTGGGCTCAGTTTATCATGCAATATATAGCAATTATTCAAGAGGAGTCTCTGTACTTATAGCTAAAACACTCCCTTTCCAGTTGCACGCTGTACGGATCGATACCTCTGGCAGATATGTCATTATCTCTGCTGCAGTGAGAGGAACAGACTATGTGATTGTGGGACTTTATGTCCCTCCCGCCTTCCATCGGGGGACACTAGATCAGATAATGGGTAAGGTGGCGACCCTTCCGCTTGCACCGCTTATCATTATGGGAGACTGCAATGCGGTCCTAGATCCAATTGCTGACAGACTCCGTCCCCAATTGACCCACAATAGATCGCTTAGTAGCTGGGCTGAGGTCCATAACCTGACAGAGGGATGGAGGTATTTACATCCGGAGACTCGTCAATACTCCTGTTACTCGGCAGCGTCTGTGTCATTATCCCTCATAGACCTTGTGTTTGCTAACCGGGAGCTATTGCCACAGTTAAAGGAGGTGGAATATCTCCCAAGGGGCATATCTGATCATGCCCCTCTCTTGGTGATTGTTGCTCAGCCAGTCGCGTCCCCAGAGCGGCAGTGGCGACTTAACTCCAAGTGGCTGGAGGTGTTGCCGGTGGTTAGTGCTGCACAGCAATGCGTGATGGATTACTGGGCTATCAATGAAGGCTCTTCAGACCCTATTAATGAATGGGAGGCATTCAAGGCAGTGCTTCGTGGTATGTTTATACACTCCATTGCATCCCATAGGAAAGATATGGGGATTACCCGTGCTCGGCTAGAGATAGACTTAATTGTTAAGGAGGAGGCGTATACTAAGAACCCAGATGATGGTACGCAATAACCGGTTAGAGGCGCAACGCTGCCTGAATCTCCACTTGGTGGAATACACTCAAAAAATGCTGCTGTTTTCCAAACAAGTTGTCTTTTCAGAGGGTGATAAAAATGGGAGTACACTAGCATATCTGGCGAAAAGCGAAACACCACATACAGTGGTGGCGTCTCTTGTTACTTCGGAGGGAGGCCGGGTTATCGAACCTAGGGAAATATGTGAGCAATTTGCTAGTTACTATACTGACTTATATGAATCTAAGACATCTTATACACCTGAAGACGTACAGGTCTTTCTGAGATCTATCCCGCTTACACCGCTGTCTTTGTCAGATAGGTTTTTTTTCGAATCCCCAATTACAGCAGAAGAGATTGAGATGGCGATCCAGAGTATGACAGTGGGAAAGTCCCCTGGCCCGGACGGCTTCCCCCTGGAATGGTACAGACTGGATGAGAGAAATATAGTGCGCGACTACTTAAGGTGTTTGAATTTGCCTTCCAGCATGGTGGTTTGCCCCCATCCTTCATGGAGGCTACCATTGCAGTAATTCATAAACCGGGGAAGCCTCCGGATCAGTGCGGCTCGTACAGGCCAATATTCCTTTTGAATATTGACGCTAAAATACTAGCGAAAGTACTGGCCAGACGTCTCAGAGATGTTATCCTTTCAATTATTGATCCAGATCAGTCTGGTTTCATGCCGGGCAAAACCACAGATATTAATCTTCGCAGGCTATACACGAATCTACAGGTTAGACATGAAAACGCTGGGTCCAAAGCTATCGCCTCCCTTGACAACGAGAAGGCGTTTGATTCCGTTGAGTGGCAATTCATGTGGGAAACGTTGTCTTCCTTAAAATTCCCCCAGACTTTTATAAAGTGGATACAATTATTATACCAAGCACCAACGGCGAGAGTGAGAGTAAATGGGTATTTATCACGCCCATTTAAACTTCACAGAGGTACTAGACAGGGATGTCCTCTGTCCCCATGTTGTTTGCTATCATTATGGAACCCCTTACCCAATTAATTAATTCCAGTACACAGATAGAGGGGTGGACAATTGCAGGGATACAGGAGAAACTATCATTATACGCAGATGATATGCTGGTGTACTTAGCGGATCCAGGGCCTTCCTTAGAAGCATTACTGGAAACAGTGAACGGATATGGGACCTACTCAAGGCTAAAAGTGAACTGGACAAAATCCAGTCTATGTCTTATAGATGGTGATGGTGGAGCAGGGGTGACCCCACTCTCCCATTTGAAGATAGTGGATCAATTTGTCTACTTGGGGATTGTGGTTCACAGAGATCCAAGACATTTTTACCAGTTGAACGTAGTACCTACCATGGAATATATTACACGTAAGATACTAGCTTGGGAAAACCTACCTCTATCGTTGGTGGGTTGCATTAATATTGTAAAAATGGTATTACTGCCCAAACTACTATACATTTATAGGGCGGCTCCATCTATTCACCGTCTGCTGTCGCCGTTCTTGTGGAAACACCAGGCTCCCAGGTTGGCAAGGAGTTCCCTGAAAGCTCTGTATTCACAGGGGGGACTGGGATTGCCTGATATGTATGTTTACTATGTGGCCTCACAACTGGTGTATGCATCCTGGTGGATTAGAGCGGATGCAAATAACCCTGCTGTAGTCCTGGAGGCTGCACTGGTGGGCTCCTACGAGGCGTTGGCAAACCTGACATATCGGGGAGGAGCTTATGCAGTGAAGTACTACACAGAGAGTATGGCAGCGGTAGTGGAGGTATGGAGGTCATTTGTGGAGGTACACATAGAGGATGCGGATGGTGAAACTTGGTCCCCTTATATACCCTTATGGAAGAATAGGCAACTTAAAGAACTGCTTCATTTACCTGATTTTGAGTTCTGGCCCCAGAGGAGGGTGAGATATCTTACTCAGCTTTATCAGAACGGGCTCTTTCGCACGTTTGACAGTCTAAGGCAGGAATATAATTTACCCGTACGGGCTTCTATCGGTAACTTCAGCTGAGACATGCCTGCGAAACCCAATTTACAGCTAAACCTCTACAGCTGAAGTGCGGACCACTAGAGTCGGTCGCTAGAAGGGCTCAGCCATACAAGCCAATATCCTCCTTTTATAGGGAGATATTGCTTATGCAGGACTCACCACTCAAGCAGTCTTTTGAGCGCTGGTGTGTGGATGTCCCTGAATTAGATGAGTCTCACCTGGGGGAACTGAGCTCGGTATGGAGATCAACTGTAATTAGTGCCCGGGACCAGCTCATTCAAATTAAATGGATACATAGGGTGTACCTGACTCCAGTCCGGTTATTTTATATGCGCAGACTGTCAGATCCGTCATGTACACGATGTGGAGTATCGAGGGGATCATTGTATCATATGATATGGGAATGTCCTATATTGAGGGGTTTTTGGGGTCGAATCTGCGATTTTATTAACACGAGATTGGGGTTTCCGGGAATTTGTTCTCCTGGGATATGCTTGCTTGGTCTTGTAATGGACATAGTTCCTGCAAAGTATGAAAGAAAACTGCTGCATTAACCGCTTGTTAATGTTTTATGGGAGGAAGGTTATTCTCCTCAACTGGAAGCCACCTAAAGTCCCCACTCTTGAACAATGGTTACAACTGATAAACACAGACCTAACCATGTATAAAATTACATATGCGGCTAGGGGAGCACCAGATCGCTTTGAGAATATCTGGGGTGGCTGGCTTCAGGGCCAGAACACAGTGTAAGGGTTGGTGTGGGGTGGGCTGGGGAGCATTTGGGCATGTGTGTGTGTATGAATGTGAGTGTGTTAGTGTCTGTATAAAGCGAGTTGATCTACGGCAATACCGATTGCCTGTCACCTTAATCCGAACACAGTCAAGAACAGACATTTATGTGACACTTGGAACTTTTAAGACTTAGTATATATTGTGTCGCCAAAGGTTGGGTACCTATTGATGTCGGGCGGGGTTGCTGTTTTGTTCTGGTTTTTAAGTGCTGTATAACCTAAAATCTGAAAAATTTGAAAAATAAAAACTATTAAAAAAAAAAATCAGTAGAAGGATCCACAGCACTCTTCCATTTAAATAATCCCTTATTTTATTCAATAGACAGCAAACATTGTGACTTGATAAAGACTTCATGTCGAAACGTTGCAATGTTTGCTGTCTATTGAATAAAATAAGGGATTATTTAAATGGAAGAGTGCTGTGGATCCTTCTACTGACCTCTACTGCACCCACCCCTTAACACTGACCATAGGTTACAATCCCCTTAACTGACCTCCACCCTTCCTGGCCCCCTTGACAGAAACCTCTACAGCGACTGTCCCTTTAACAGTGACTGTCACAGTACTCCGCTCCCTTAACAGTGACCTCACAGTACCCTGCTGCCCCTTTAATAGTGGCCTCCACAGTCCCCCTCCTCCCTTAAGAGTATCATCCACAGTGCCCACCCCTTTAACTGTGACCTCCACATCAGCTAGGGTGGCCCCTGGCTTCACCCCAGAAAGCCGGACGTCATGGCCACGCCCCCAAATGTGAAGCCACACCCCTAAACATGAAGACACAGAGGAGAAGAAGAAGTTCCTGACCTGAAGGTGAGCTAGGGACAGCCCGGTGCTTCTCTTCCCCTCAGTCAGCCACAGGGAGCCATGTCTGTGGGCTCTAGTGACTGACTAAGGGTGAGAGAAGCCTCAGTCAGTTGCTGCAGCTCACGCTCAGACAGCAGCGTTGTGAGCTACTGAAAGGGTGGACATCCATGCTTCTGTCCAAGCACTGCGCCGGATGGAGGACAGGGAGCCAGAAAACCGGACTGTCCGCCTAAAACCAGACGTCTGGCCACCCTAACAGCAACCTGGCCCTAGGGTGGCCAGAGGTCCGGCTTTCAGACTCCCTGTCCTCCATTCGGCACAGGGCCTGAATGGACAGAGGGACGTCCTTTTGAACAGCACACTCTCATCCAGCAGCACTGAGCATGAGCTGCAGGGAGAAAGTCACCCTCCCACCCCTGCAGCTGACAGAAGGTGATTTTTACCTTCATTTTTTCTATCCCCATCTGCTGTGGAGTGGGAGGAGGCGTGGCCTGCCAGGTTCAAGGGCATGGCTTAGCGGGACCTTTGAGCGGGCGTTTAAGTCCTTCTTTTGAGGGTGGCCTGAATTACAGGTCGATGCCATGGTAATTTATGAGGAAACACAGTGGGTAGCAGTGGAAGAAAACATCTTTTATTACTAATGAACAGTAAATATGTGAAATTTACATTATATTAGGTAATGATTGATGATGAATTCGTCTAAAACATTATATGTATGGTAACCAGAATACCCCTTTAACAGTGTCATCCACAGTGCTCTGCCCCTTTAAAGTTGACCTACAGCAGTGAAAAAAAATGGCTGGGTTGTTATGGAAATCTGGTGTGAAACTGTACGTGTGTGTGTAGACTAATGGCCTGCGAGCTTCTATTGGCTGATAAGAGTCATGTGACCAGGCTTCTATTGGCTAATTTTTTGGGAACACCTCAGAAACAGTACGTCCTGGAGAGCTGGGACCCGGTCTAAAACCTTCCCGGTCATCTGATGTACCTGTGTGCCAAATTTCGTGATTGTAGCTGCGACGATGTGGATTCCTTTAGCGGACACACATACATACACACACTCAGCTTTATATATTAGATGAAAGGTACTACTCAGTTCAATTGGCTCCTGATCCACTTACATCTCTTCTTGGATATATTTTTGATAATAGGCAGATAAACTACAAAATGGGTTCAACTATAAAAATATTTTTTTTTCTGGCTCATTTATTAATAATGTGGGTCTAGATCTCTCATAAGGTCCTGAATCTCTTACAGAACTGACAGTTAAATATGAAAAATTATATTTTGCTAAATATAAACAAAAGAAACATTTTGATTTTGAGTGGGCTCATTGGATATAAAACTTTATTTTATTTTTTTCATTTTTGTTTCCGCTCAGGCTCCTTTCCACTATTTATGAGGTATAGGGCTATATCTAATTTTATATTACTGTGTGTGATTATTTAAAGGGCTTCTGTCATTAGGAACATCATTATTAAACTGGCTGATGCTAGACATGTGCTAATGTCAGCCAAAGCTAACGGTCTTTGTCCCTTCTTTCTATCTGCCTCTGTTTTTGAAAAAAATGAACTCTTATTTTATGCAAATGAGCCTTTAGGAGCAATGGGGGTATTGCCCCTAATCCTAGAGCCTCCGATCTCCCTCATCTGATCAACCAACGCAGCGAATTGTGGACTTCAGCATTAACCTGCTCCCCTTGCATCACGTGAACATTTGTCATGATGCATAGGGAGCTGAAGAACATACCTACATATTTGTGATTGGCACACACAATGGGCAAATCTTTCTGTCAAGCCACTCTAGCTCCTTGTATGAAATTGTATGAAATTGAAGGTTTAGGCGAACAGAACATTGAGCAATTCTTTAAACTGTATTACCAAGATCAGACTTGTGCAGTTACGTAGTTTACAGCTGCGTGTTCTACTTTTGCCTCTGATTGGAAGCTGTCTGCCTGGGCTGCATACACATTTTACAAATATGGAGGAATAGCATAGGTGAATATAAATCCTTCACTTGCTGCATTTTTTCAGGACACAATGGTATATACATCTACTAGACCAGCATTACTCCTAGCATCTAGGATAAAGAAGTTTCAGTTGAGAGGAAATTCAAGATGGAGAACGATATTACTGAAATTCATAGTCGAGCCTCCAGTCAAGTTCTGAGATCCATTCTACAGGATCTTGAAGGTTTACAAGAGTTTCTGGATAGTATCTTTCAATTTGGAACATGCGCCATATTAAGCATAAATATGAAAAAAGTTAAAAAATTTGGTTCCCGGAGAATCTTAATGGTATCTCTAGGAGTGATAAATGCAATATTTCTGGAGCCTCCAAGAACTTTAAAAGTGCCATGGAGGAAAACTGGCCTC
Source organism: Rhinella marina (assembly GCA_900303285.1). Lineage (NCBI taxonomy): Eukaryota > Metazoa > Chordata > Amphibia > Anura > Bufonidae > Rhinella > Rhinella marina. Next base: position 40,827 of record ONZH01012099.1, on the reverse strand, counting down.
ATGCAGAATAAAGTCTATTGAGTTAGTGAAACCACCCACCAAAGGTATATTTGACTAAATGAGACGTAAACTAGCACCTCAAGCTGTATTATATCATGACACCCATGACACTCATGACACCCACATTATATTATGACACCCATGTTGTGCACTTGGCGTATTGGACAGTTTGCCTAAAAATATAATATCAATGATATTGCATTGTCGATTACCTGACAGTGTAGCGTACAAAAAGTTGACATTTTTGCATTTTTTGGCCAAGATATAAAATAATACCTCTTGTTATGCAGTGAAGGAAGATAGAACAACAAATACAAGACTGGGATTTTCTTTTTATTTGTGAGAAATATAAAAGGCACATCAATCTAGATTTAGTACAGGACCTATAACAATGAAAAAGATGCGTATCAAATAATTTTTTATATATACAGTACATAGATAACATTTTTGTTATTTGGTCAGGTTCAGTTGAGTCTCGTCATGATTTTAGTAATTACTTTAATAATGGTGACCAGGACATTAAGTTTACCCTCACCTCATTCACTGATGCCATACAGTTTCTTGACACAACTGTCAAGAAATCAGGTGACAAACTCACCTTAACATTAAACCGACTGACTACAACAAACTGCTCAGGTTTGACAGCTGAGTAGTGATAGCTTCACTCCAATGTAGCCAACAACTCAGGGTAAAGTGTATTGTACAGGATCAGGACCTTCTTCCTGACAGAATCAATGACATGACTAGGGTACCCCCAAAAATTACTTGATACAGATATAATGAGAATCCAGTCTGATCCACCTGACAGACAGTCAAACACTAAGGAACATCCAAACATCCAGCTAGAGTACCATTTGTGTCTACTTACTCTGAACATAGTATTCAGATTAGTCACAGAATTAAAAAACATTGGTCTATACTCACATTCCTGGACTAGCAACTCTTGTGTCCTACCGACATTCCCTGATCCTCCGTAATAAATTGGTGAAAGCTGACATGCCCACTAAAAAGATCACACAGACCTTTATTGTAGCTAAAAGATTAGGTTGTTACCAGAGGCGTAGCTACCGGGGGAGCAGGGATGGTGACGTCTCCGGTCCCAGTGCCTCTGGGGGTGCCATCAAGGATGGCCTTAGTACAATAAGACGAATACAAGTGTTCGCTTCCATTATTGCAGCGTGCAGCGTCAGGTCATAGTGTGCGCGGGCCAGGGAATAGAGTGGAGCGCCGGACCGGAGGGCAGCCGCAGCGCAGGACAGGTAAGAAAGGTTTTTATTTTAACCTTATGCGGCTGGGTGGGCTGATCTGAGGTCTGATGGGGGCACATTCTGCTGATCTGAGGTCTGATGGGGGCACAATACGCTGATCTGAGGTCTGTTGGGGGCACATTCTGCTGATCTGAGGTCTGATGGGGGCACATTAAGCCTATCTGAGGTCTGATGGGGGCATATTCTGCTGATCTGAGGTCTGATGGGGGCACATTAAGCTTATCTGAGGTCTGATGGGGGCACATTCTGCTGATCTGAGGTCTGATGGGGGCACATTCTGCTGATCTGAGGTCTGATGGGGGCACATTCTGCTGATCTGAGGTCTGATGGGGGCACATTCTGCTGATTTGAGGTCTGATGGGGGCACATTCTGCTGATCTGAGGTCTGATGGGGGCACATTCTGCTGATCTGAGGTCTGATGGGGGCACAATATGCTGATCTGAGGTCTGATCGGGGCACAATACGCTGATCTGAGGTCTGATGGGAGCACATTCTGCTGATCTGAGGTCTGATGGGGCACATTCTGCTGATCTGAGGTCTGATGGGGGCACATTCTGCTGATCTTAGGTCTGATGGGGGCACATTCTGCTGATCTGAGGTCTGATGGGGGCACATTCTGCTGATCTGAGGTCTGATGGCGGCACAATACGCTGATCTGAGGTCTTATGGGGGCACAATACGCTGATCTGAGGTCTGATGGGGGCACATTAAGCTGATCTGAGGTCTGATGGGGGCACATTAACCACTTCCCGTCCGCCCATAGGATATAAACGTCCGGGAAGTGGTTGTCTATTTGTGAATGGACGTTTCTGAACGTCCATTCAGAAATAGCAGCTGCACGCTAATCGTGCAGCTGCACACTGAAGTACCTGCTGTCAGTGACAGCAGGGTACCCCAAAGAGAAGGCCTTTGCCTTGTAGATCGCTGTATACACTGCGCTTCCTGTTCCGGCCCGGCGGTCACGTTATCACCGGGGCCGGGAGCTTGCAGGAGCTGCCGGGTCTCTCATAGAACCGATCAGCCCTGCACTGAGGCTGTACAGCATAGTATTAATCTGTACAGCCTCCATGGGGATGTATTTCCCCTGTAACTGGAGCTACTGTGTGAATATGTCATTAAAAAAATGTTACAAATAAAAATAAATAAATAAAATAGACATATTTGGTATCACCGCATCCGAAACGACCGGCTCTATAAAAATATCACATGATCTACCCCATCAAGTGAACTGCGTAAAAAAAATCTAATAAAAATTATGCCAAAACAGCTTTTTTTTGTCGCCTCACCTACCAAAAAACATAATATCAAACAATCAAAAAGTCGTATGCATCCCAAAATGATAGCAATAAAAACGTCACCTCATCCCGCAAAAAATGAGCCCCCACACAAGATCATAGCCCGAAAAATGAAAAAAAAAAATGGCTCTTAAAAAATTGCAACACAAAAACATGATTTTTTTCTAAAAATGCTCTTATTGTGTAAAACGTAAAAAAAAAATAGACATATTTGGTATCGTTGCGTCTGTAACAACTGGCTATACAAAGATATCACATGATCTACCCCATCAAGTGAACGGTGTAAAAAAAATATAGAAAAATGCCCCTAAACTGCTTTTTTTTTTAGTTAACCGCCCAAAAATTTGATTAAAAAGTGATCAGAAAGCCGGATGTACCCCAAAATGGTGCTAATAAAAAGCACAGCTTGTCCCACAAAAAATAAGACCTCACACAGCTCGGTCCACAAAAAAATTAAAAAGTTAGCACTCTTACAAACCATGACAAAAAATTCCATGTTGAAATTGCAGATGCTGCTCCTCCCCTTCTGAGCCCTGACGTATCCCCAAATAACAGTTTACGACCACATGTGGGGTGTTTCTGCAAACTGAAGAATCGGGGTAATACATATTGAGTTTTGTTTTGTTGTTAACCCTTGATGTGTTACAGGAAAAAAATTATTAAAATGGAAAATCTGCAAAAAAAGTGAAATTTTGAAATTTCACATCTATTTTGCTTTAATTCCTGTGAAATACTTAAAGGGTTAACAACATTTCTAAAACCAGTTTTGAATAGTTTGAGGGGTGTCGTTTCTAAAATGGGGTCATTTATGGGTGGTTTCTATTATGTAAGCCCACAAACTGACTTCAGAACTGAACTGGTCCTTAAAAAAGTTGATTTTGCAAATTTGTAAAACTTGTGTCTAAAATTTTAAACCTTCTACTGTCCTAAAAAAATAAAATGACACTACCAAAATGATGCCAACATAAAGTAGACATATGGGGAATGTAAATTAAAAAGGATTGTATGGGGTATCACTATCTGTCTTAAAAGCAGAGAGATTGAAATTTAGAAAACAGTGAATTTTTTCACATTTTCGTTAACTTTTGGATTTTTTTATAAATAAAATTCAAACTTATTGACTCAAATTTACCATTAACTTGAAGTACAGTGTGTCACGAGAAAACAATCTCAGAATCGCTTGGATAAGTAAAAGCGTTCCAAAGTTATTACCACATGAAGTGACACATGTCAGATTTGCAAAATTAGGCCTGGTCAGGAAGGGGGGAAATGGCCCAGATCTGAAGTGGTTAAGCTGATCTGAGGTCTGATGGGGGCACATTCTCATGATCTGAGGTCTGATGGGGGCACATTCTGATGATCTGAGGTCTGATGGGGGCACATTCTGATGATCTGAGGTTTGAGATCAGATCAGACCTCAGATCAGCATATTGTGCCCCCATCAGACCTCAGATCAGCCCAGTGAGTCCCCATCAGACTTCAAATCAGCATATTGTGCCCCCATCAGACCTCAGAGCAGCGTATTGTGTCCCCATCAGACCTCAGATCAGCAGAATGTGCCCCCATCAGACCTCAGTTCATCAGAATGGGGGCACGTTAAGCTGATCTGAGGTCTGATGGGGGCAGGGGACTGTTAGTTTAGTGATGTAAAAACCCGGGACAGGTTTCCTTTAACATAGTCCCCTTCTTTTTTACTCCTATTACTCCTATATTTTACTGCATTATGTGGTAGAGTATTTAGACTAGGGTATGTAGAAAGTCTATTGTACTGTACTTAACAGCATAGATAATCTAGCAGTTTATACAGTCATCTTTCTAATACAATATTATAACCTGTGTGCCTGAGAAGTTGGAAACGTGCGTTTGGGAAGCCACTAAATGGGGGGCCCACTCAAGTATGTTTCGCCCCCCCCCCCCCCTGTGCTGAACCTCTAGCTACGCCTCTGGTTGTTACCCTTGCTTAAATTGTGAACTGTGTTGAAGTGTTAACTCTGAAATTCAGCATTTCCTGACATGTGGCAGTGCCTAGGTAATTTACTTACTCTAATGCCCTTGTAATCTCCTTTATGTTGGTCGGACCACTTTGGACCTGAAGACAAGGCTGAACCACCATAGATACACAATTAGAAAAAGGACCTTTTCTTGACATTGGCCATAATGAAAAGGATCTAAAATTCAGAATCATTGATCATATACCCCCCTTCCCAAAGAGAGGTGATGATAAAGAAAACACACTCAAACTGAGAAAACAATGGATTGATCGTTTGAAAACATTGAAACCCATGGGTCTAAATACTGAATTTAAGTGGGATTTATTTGGTTAGAGATGGGTACTCAGATTCGAGACTTGGTGTCTCCTCTAACTTAATCACTCTGTTGTTATTGAACTAAGGTTCTCGCCATGTATAATATTTGTATTCTATTTTTTATAATATTGACTTTGTCTTTTCCTCTGTTTTGTTATAGAAAGAAAATACATTTGTCTCCTGTCTACGGCGTCTTCCTCCTGGTTCCTGATTTTTTGATTATCCTCTATTAATTGATGTAATACACCGCCTATGTATACCCGCAGGATCGAATATTTATTTTTGGGCCCTTGCATCTGGAAGGGTCAAGGTGTCCCAATCTATAATTATTAACCCCACATATTTCTAGCAAATGCCGCAACTTTGCACCCTATGATGTGACATGAACTTGTGCTATATCATGGGTCTGCATAATTGGACCACTGGGGTACTACTGGCACTGGTTACCCAGAAGACCCTGCTCCCTTTAACATTTTGGATCTGTGACACCTGAGAGTTTAACCCTCCTCAGCTCCTATCAGTTTAAGTTCTTTTTATCCATATCTATTCTATCTTCTTATCGATCACGAGGGCTATACGCATGGGGTTTCACCTTAGTTCTGATAGCGTTCAACTGTACTGTTATTGTTTACTAGTCACCATGACGCGTTCAATGTGCCTGCACATGCACCATGGCCATGTGTGGCTGGGCTCCGTGTGGCAGGAGGACGGAAGCGGCTGCCTGCGCCCATGCGAGCACAGGGGAGCTGAGCGGTACAGTGCTCGTTTCGAGCACGTTCGCTCATCTCTACTCATATCCTATTCTTTTGTACCCTAAGCATTTTGGCTCTCTTGGTGGCATATAATGGATTTATGCCAATTTTTAGATTACACCATCCAGAAAAGCTCTTACAAATAAATCATAATAAAAGTACCAAAATTTATTTGAAGTATACAATATCCCAAAATTTGATAAAAGTACTATAGGAGAGGAAAAAATCCCTAGTTCCTGACAAAGCCTTTTGAGGTGAAGCGCATGTCAGGGTGATAGTGCTAGGGACTGTATACACCTGTAACGGCCATGTCACAGGGTATGTCTATTTGACTTTAGAATGTTGAATTGTGTTTACTGGTACCTTTGGACTTTGGAGGCCCTTATATACAATCATGGCCAAAAGTTTTGAGAATGATACAAATATTAATTTTTACAAAGTCTACTGCTTCAGTTTTTATAATGGCAATTTGCATATACTCCAGAATGTTATAAAGAGTGATCAGCTTAACAGCAATTACTTGCAAAGTCAATATTTGCCTAGAAAATGAACTTTATCCCCCAAAACACATTTCAACATCATTGCAGCCCTGCCTTAAAAGGACCAGCTAACATCGTTTCAGTGATTGCTCCATTAACACAGGTGTGGGTGTTGATGAGGACAGGGCTGGAGATCAATCTGTCATGATTAAGTAAGAATGACACCACTGGACACTTTAAAAGGAGGCTGGTGCTTGGCATCATTGTTTCTCTTCTGTTAACCATGGTTATTTCCAAAGAAACACGAGCAGTCATCATTGCACTGCACAAAAATGGCCTAACAGGGAACAGTATCGCAGCTAGAAAGATTGCACCTCAGTCAACAATCTATTGCATCATCAAGAACTTCAAGGAGAGAGGTTCCATTGTTGCCCAAAAGGCTCCAGGGCGCCCAAGAAAGACCAGCAAGCGCCAGGACCGTCTCTTAAAAGTGTTTCAGCTGCGGGATCGGGCTACCAGCAGTGCAGAGCTTGCTCAGGAATGGCAGCAGGCAGGTGTGAGTGCATCTGCACGCACTGTGAGGCGGAGACTATTGGAGCAAGGCCTGGTCTCAAGGAGGGCAGCAAAGAAGCCACTTCTTTCCAGAAAAAACATCAGGGACAGACTGATATTCTGCAAAAGGTACAGGGAGTGGACTGCTGAGGACTGGGGTAAAGTCATTTTTTCTGATGAATCCCCTTTTCGATTGTTTGGGACATCTGGAAAACAGCTTGTTCGGAGAAGACGAGGTGAGCGCTACCACCAGTCTTGTCTCATGCCAACTGTAAAGCATCCTGAAACCATTCATGTGTGGGGTTGCTTCTCAGCCAAGGGAATCGGCTCTCTCACAGTCTTGCCTAAAAACACAGCCATGAATAAAGAATGGTACCAGAATGTCCTCCGAGAGCAACTTCTCCCAACCGTCCAAGAGCAGTTTGGCGATCAACAATGCCTTTTCCAGCATGATGGAGCACCTTGCCATAAAGCAAAGGTGATAACTAAATGGCTCAGGGAACAAAACATAGAGATTTTGGGTCCATGGCCTGGACACTCCCCAGATCTTAATCCCATTGAGAACTTGTGGTCAATCATTGTGGACAAACAAAAACCTACAAATTCTGACAAAATGCAAGCATTGATTGTGCAAGAATGGACTGCTATCAGTCAGGATTTGGTCCAGAAGTTGATTGAGAGCATGCCAGGGAGAATTGCAGAGGTCCTGAAGAAGAAGGGTCAACACTGCAAATATTGACTTGCTGCATTAGCTCATTCTAAATGTCAAAATATAAGCTTTTGTTACTCATAATATGATTGCAATTATATTTCTGTATGTGATAAAAACATCTGACAAACACACATAAAAACCAGAGGGCAGCAGATCATGTGAAAATATAATATTTGTGTCATTCTCAAAACTTTTGGCCATGACTGTACACATTATTATAGGTCTCTTCATTGTGACATGTATAGTAATCAAACAGTAATCCAAACCAGATTTGTTATAACTGGTATAATCTGTAGAAATGGGATAATAGTTAGACATTAGATCTTCTATCTCATATTGTATTTTTCTACAGTCCCAGCTATTTTTCTGCATTGGTTTTTATTCCATCTTGCCGATTTTTTCCTCTATTGTATTTTTATGGAAATTTAGGATAATATATTCTTCAAATAAATTTTATTTTTATTACTATTTAATTGTGAGTCCCAATGGCTTTCTGAATGCTGTCTTTGATAGGATTTTTTTGGGCTCTCATTGTAAAAATTGCATTGCATTGATGAGGACATAGTAGGTTTTATTATGAATTTTTATAATATAGTAAATAAATTGATGCATTTAATTTTATTTCTGATGGTAACCAGGTCTTAAATACATAAAAATAACATAACAAAGATGACAAAAATGTGTCAAATACATTTTGTGCACCACCAATGAGACCAGGTGAGGTCATCGCCTCAGGCAGCTCAAGGTAGGGGCAAGAGGGGGGCAGCCAAAGGTCTGAAGGAAAGGGGTTAGGTTAAGAAATTGGCATTGGGAAGGGGGGCGCCGTTTCAGTTTTCGCCTCAGGCAGCAGAAAGGCTACGTGCACCCCTGTTTGTAAATTAGAGAAACTATCACTTAAACGGTTATGGCAACGGTGGCTATTCAAATCCCTATCGCAATATATGAAATTGGGTGTTACACTGAAAAGGTTAAAGGGGTTATCCCATGAATAATGTAAAAACATGAAAATCAAACATTATATAGTACATGGCAACCTCTTTCTAACAAAGCTAAAACCATACCTGAACCTCACATGGATCCAGAAATCTCCCCATTCATTGCTCTGCTAAATTTATATCAAGCTTACAGCTCAAGGGGAGTGTCTTTTCTGCTGCAGCTAAGGAGGCGTGTCCATGCTCTCCCTATCACAGCTCAGGAGGCAGTTGAAGGATGAAACTGAGCATGTGCGACCACTTAAGAAATTAAGTGGTACTATACAGATAAGTTTTACTGAATAACTCAATAGCTATACAAAATTGTTATTACAGTACATGCAATTACAAAGGTATTCAGATCCAGGTTGTGGTTTGAAAACTGTAGAATATTTTTCGTGGGACAACCCCTTTAATGTCATTTAAAATTCATGCAAATTAAATTTTTTCAAATAGTATGGCACTGTTTTACATTATGTGTTCATAGCTCTTTAGCTATACTATGCTGCCTGCTATGGCTGTTGGCTTTAGACTGTATTTTCAGAAGTTTTGCCACAGTTCAACCACAATGTGTGATTAGTACAAAAAAAAACGCTGCAGTTGCTTTCAGTTCAGAGTAGCCTTGCATTTTGAACACACTGGCAACAACGCATTTGATGTACGTGATTTAGATTAAGCTACAGAATACTGATATGAGATAAATTCCGGGACAACCTGCTGCATTGCTTTTGCATAGCTAAACACAGCGCCCTATTGCAGAGTCGTAACAGTCATAACAGTTTACATACACCATAGTTAACCACTTATCATTTTCCTTGTTAGCTTTACAATACAAATTTATTTTTATAACTTTTACCATTCAAAAATATATACTTTTAAAGGGGCTGTCCAGGCATACTCCCCTATCCAGGCATGGAGACATCCTGCATAGAGATAAACAACTGTAAGCTGTGCAGGAAGTAACCATCTGACATCCGAGTATAGTAGGTCTGATTAATTAGAATAGCACCCTTGCTTGATACTCGCTGTGCGTTGGACAGTAGTCCTGCCCAGCACGCAGTCACATTTCTCCACTCCTGATATCATATCGGGTGGAAGAGTATGTATGCCCTTTAACAGACACCACATGGTGTCATAGGTCCCATCATTTGGAGATACCTTATCCAATTTCATTATGTAAATGTAAGTCAAGTTAATAATGTACACAAAACAGGTATTCATTTAAATTTTTTTATTTAATGGTTAATTGGCTGTGATGCTATCGTTTTACCTGTTAATGTAATTATAGTCAAGACAATAACTATAACCATGATTTATATATATATATATATATATATATATATATATATATATATATAATGTATATAGAGTGACGTTACCCCATCCACCATAAAGCGTAAGCTAAATGGCTAAATCAAGCACCGCAAGCCACTCTGAATCATGTTTTGTAAGCCAATATTGAAAATGTCACATCCAATATCAGATAAACAGTCCTTCTTTTTATTGTAAAGTCCTTTAATGAAGCCTTTGAGTTCTGTATGTCTATAAGAAAATCCATTAATTGAGACCATTTATTTTTCAATTTGTTTTTTAGCCTTTTCCTTATTTTGTCCATGAATTTGTACCTTGCTAACTTTGGAATTATTTCAGAAAATATAAGTATGACATTTGGAAACATGTTATGAATGTGACCGAGATTGTCTTTTATTTCGTTTAGGGATGAGCGAACCGAACCGTAACGAACCAGATTCGTTACGAACTTTCCCAAAAGTTCGGTTCGTCACCGAACCGAATTTTGACAAAGTTCGTAACGAATCTGGTTAAAATAACGGCGACGCAAAATATACGCATATTTATTGAGAATGTACGCTAATGCGTACGTATTCCATTAAGTAGCGTACTTTTAACAACGCTACACTGTATGTTCGTTACTTGAGTAGGAATGTTCGCAGACGCAGTATATGAGTACGCTAATGCGTACATATTCAGTTAAGTAGCGTACCTTTGACAACGCTAGACTGTATGTTCGTTACTTGTGTAGGAATGTTTGCGGACGCAGTGCATGCGTACGCTAATGCGTACATATTCATTTAGTTAAGTAGCGTACCTTTGACAACGCTAGACTGTATGTTCGTTATTTGTGCGGGAATGTTCGCATTAGCGTACGCATTAGTGTAGATTCTAAAATATGCGTAGATTTTGCGTCGCCGTTGTTGAAGTCACTTGATTTTTTCCACTTTTTTCATTGTAATAGCAACTGCAAATAAACGAAACTGTACCCTATCTGACTCCCATTATTGTAGAAGCAATTATTCAGCCGTTATAGCAAGGTTCGTTTTAGGTTCGGTTCGTACGAATCCGAACTTCAAGAAAGTTCGCCGAAGCGAACCGAACCGAACTTTTCAAAAGTTCGCTCATCCCTAATTTCGTTTAACAAATCATGTATTTTTATTCTCCAAATATCATGTAAGCTAGCTTGTAATATTATTATATTAGGTGTTGGCAAAGTCTCTGCTGTTTTTCTACATACATATAACAAACTTTTAACTCTAATGCCCCTTTCACACGAGCGGGAGACTCGCATGTCTCCCGCAACGCATCTACAGGGCTGGACTCCGGCACTGACTGGGATCGCATATAATGCTATGCGATCCCTGTCCGTGCCGAGTCCATCCCTGTAGATGCGTTGCGGGAGACATGCGAGTCTCCCGCTCGTGTGAAAGGGGCATAAGACCTTCAATACTCTTCCAAAAGATCAAGCTGTCTTCTTTAATTGCCAGGTTTTCTGAATTATTTCTTGCTGTAGCTCTTTTCTGTGCTATGGATATTAATGAATGACCGATTATCTAAACTATCTTGCGCAAGCCAGAGAAACAGATAATAATATAAAATAATATAAAATAATTAGATTTTATATCTGTTTGAGCTCCATCTTCCAATTTTTTTTTAATTGTTTGATCATTTAGGTCAATTTTTGATGCAAGTGTCGTTTCCCCTATTCTGAATGAATGAAAGGAAATTTTTTTCTTCTGAATATCCTAGCCTCTGTTTGCATCCTTATTAATGTAATTAAATTCATATTTTATTAAAGGGGATTGTGTACGAAAAGAGGTCCAAAGTTATTGGATCTGTAGGATATCAAATTTATTATTGCTCTTACTGGGCAAAATGCAATGACATGGTATTTATTAAGTTATATCCACGTACCCTTACCTGACTGATGTTTCATCTAAATTAGGTATGTTATTGGCAGCGCAAAATTCACTCCAATTATGCCATGCAGCTGTATATGCCGCCCATGTAGCTGGTGCTAGAGAATTTTTAAGTAGTTTGTTAACTAATCCCAGATAGCTGTCCATAAATGTACAGGGCCTGGTATGCCTGTTCTTGCTGCCTCCAGCAATAATTTCCAGAAATTTTTGAAGTTCTGTTGTGATAATACAGTACAATACAGTAAAATCTTCTTTCCTCACTACAGGTTCAGATTTTGAATTGAGGCAATTGATTGTGAATACCACCCCTTTATTGTCATAGTATAGTAATATTCTTTTGTTCCTAAATTCCATTTTCCCTATAGTTAATGACACCAGTACTGGGAATAATTCCAAAAAGACTCTGTTGTTAACCCTTTCAGCCCCGGAGGTTTTTTTTCTCTTTTTGTTTTGTGCCTTCTGCATTCATACAGCAATAACTTTTTTATTTTTCTGTTCACATAGCTTTATGAGGGCTTGTTTTTTGCGGGACAAGTTGTACTTTCCAACGCCACCATTTAATATTGCATATGGTGTAGTGGGAAGCGGGAAAAAAATTCCAAATCAGGTGAAATTGCAAAAAAAACGAAATTTCGCTACAGTTTTACAGGTTTTTTATTTACAGCGTTCAATGTTCATTAAAACTGACCAGTTACTTTTATTATACTGGTCAGTACGAATCCAGTGATAACTAATATGTTTAGTTTTTCTTGCGGTTTGATAATGATAAAATAATTATAAAGTTGGAATTTTTTTTGTCATATCATGACCCCTATAACTTTTTGGTATTTATGTGTACGGAGCTGTATGGGGGCTCATTTTTTGCGGGGCGATCTGAACTTTTGATTGATACCATTCTGGGGTGTGTATGAATTTTTGATCGCTTTTTATTTAATTTTTTTCGAAAAAAAGCAACAAAAAATGGCGAATCGGCCATTTTGACGCTTTTTTCCGTTTCGCTGTTTTCTGTACGGGAAAGAAATTTTTATATTTTTATAGTATGGGCGTTTTCGCACGCGGCGATACCCATGATGTGTTTTCTTTTTTTTTTTTACTACTTTTATTTTTATTTTGGGAAAAGAGGGGTGATTTGAACTTTTATGTTTTTTTTTACATTTTTTTTTAAACTTTATTTTATTTTTGTGTATGACTTTTTGATCTCTTTTTATTTAATTTTTTTCGAAAAAAAAGCAACAAAAAATGGCGAATCGGCCATTTTGACGCTTTTTTCCGCTTCGCTGTTTTCTGTACGGGAAAGAAATTTTTATATTGTGGAGATACCCATGATGTGTTTTTTTTATTTTTTTTACTACTTTTATTTTTATTTTGGGAAAAGAGGGGTGATTTGAACTTTTATGTTTTTTTTTTACATTTTTTTTAAACTTTATTTTATTTTTTTACACTTTTTTATAGTTCCCATAGGGAACTATTACAAGCAATCATCTCATTGCTTATATCATAGACTCCAATGCATTATGATTATTTTAATGCTTTCCTATGGAGCCCTTCGGTGTAATAGGGCTCCATAGGAAAGTCTATGCTGCATACATACTCCGGTTCCCCCGATCGACACACGGGGGAGCCGGAGTAACACCGGAAGCGTGCAGTGGTATTTTAAGGCCTCGGATGCCGTGATCAGGATTGACCGTGGCATCCGAAGGGTTAAATGTCAGCGATCGGCATTACTGCCGCTCGCGGACATGAGCCGCAGTGTTTGCTGTATAAATCAGCAGTTCACCCGCGGCCATGACGCCTGCTCTGTTCAGGAGCGGGCGCCATCTTTAAACACACGCCCAGCGCCATACTAGTACGACGCTGGGCGAGAAGGGGTTAATTAATGAAATTGATACCTGCTCACAGGGTTATCTTTCAGTTGACCAATTTTTATTAAACTAGGCTCCATAACCTACGGACCCAGCGGCATCTATGAATAGTTGCAATGAATCACAATTTATGAATTCTTTTTGCCAGAACATATTTCCATTAAATGTTTCCAAAAATTGTATCCATATTTTGATGTAATCTTTTAATTGTTTAGTAATTATGATATAATCATATGGTGAATGCTAACCCCCAAAACTTGTATTTTTTTATATTTTAGAACAAGGCCACAACATAACAAAATGAAAAAAAAAAAAAAAGAAAGAGTCTGAAGACTTTACAAATGCACCGTGTTTGGTGTGTGTGTGTGTATATATATATATATATATACAGTACAGACCAAAAGTTTGGACACACCTTCTCATTCAAAGAGTTTTCTGTATTTTCATGACTATGAAAATTATAGATTCACACTGAAGGCATCAAAACTATGAATTAAAGGGTTATTCTCATTTTAGACAATGGGGGCATATCGCTAGAATATGCCCCCATTGTCTTATAGGTGCGGGTCCCAGCGCACCTATTTCCAGAACGGAGCCTTCGAAGTGAATGAGGGCGCATGCGCAGCCGCCCTCCATTCATTTCTATGGGGCCGCCAAAAATAGCCGAGCGCTGGCTCGGCTACTTCCGTTGGCTCCATAGAAATGAATGGGAGCGCACTGCGCATGCACGGCCTGGCTCCCATTCATTTCTATGAGCGGCGCGGGGAGCTGTGCCTGGTGGTGGCCGGACCCCCGGAAACCTGGGGTCCTCCAGGCGCAGTGCTCCCCGCTCCGTTCTGGATATAGGTGCGGGTCCCAGCGGTAGGACCCTCACCTATAAGACAATGGGGGCATATCCTAGCGATATGCCCCCATTGTCTAAGATGAGAATACCCCTTTAACACATGTGGAATTATATACTTAACAAAAAAGTGTGTAACAACTGAAAATATGTCTTATATTCTAGGTTCTTCAAAGTAGCCACCTTTTGCTTTGATTACTTCTTTGCACACTTTTGGCATTCTCTTGATGAGCTTCAAGAGGTAGAGGCTTACTTGGTCGGGACTCCTTTTGCATGAATTACTGCAATAATAAGGTGTGGCATGGAGATGATCTGCCTGTGGCACTGCTGAGATGTTATGGAAGCCCAGCTTGCTTTGATAGGTCAATGCTATCATACCATACGGCCACTTTAATATATACTCTTTATTAGTAGATATCAGGTAGTGGTGTGTCATGGTATTATAAATATTTGAGATGTAATTAAATATTAAGGGGTTCCCCAGGCAATTCCTGGTACAATCTTTATCACATATATACATAGAACTGTTTGTGTTGTTTAATTTCCTTTATTTTTTTGTTATAATTGTATGTTTATTAAATATCCACAAATGAACAGAGAGAGATCCACAAGCAACAAGTGTTGAAATTGAATAAGATACAGATCACACAATATGATGTACAGCAACAGTAATATATCAGAATCAAATAAAGTATATCTAATCAGAAAGAGATCAAATTTGAGTTGTGGAATCATTGTTGTTTCTTTTGGGTATGTAAGGGTGTGTACCACATGAACACAATCTCAGATATCAAGGCATAACTGAAGAACAATTACAAGAGACTAGAGACAAAGAACAAGACAAAAACATGGACAAAGAGGAAGGGGGGGGGAGGAGGAGGGAGGGGGCAATAGAATCAAAAGGAGGTCGGGAGAATCAAGGCTGACGCGTAAGCCAATAATCGTCCCACACGTCCCATATGGCGTGAAACTGATCAACCTTATCCTGATAAAGTGCGGTAGAGTACTCCATGGTGCGAGTCTCAACCACCCTAGCGTATAAATCAGAGAACACCGGTGAGTTAGTCTGCTTCCAAAACCTTGGGATTAGGCACCTTGCTGCCGTAAGGATCTGAGTAATTAGTTTTCGAATATGGGTCCGGAGGGTACTAGGGAAGATGTTCAAAAGAAATATAATAGGGTCCATAGGAAAGGTACAATTGAAAATGTCTTTAAGCAAAGCATTCACAGTCACCCAGAACGGTTGAATAATAGGGCAATCCCAGAAGATGTGATATAGAGTCCCCGTGCAGGACTGACACCTCCAACATTTGTCCGACACCGATGGATGTAACCTATGCAGAAGAGCAGGAGTATGGTACCAGTGCAACAAAATTTTGTACTGATTTTCCTGAGCAAGAACAGACATTGAGGATTTAGCAGCTCTTCTCCATATGAGGCTCCAAGTCGAGTCCGGAAGTACTCTACCTAAATATTCCTCCCATTTAATCATATACGAGTGTCTTGACAACCTATCCGGGTATGGATTGACCAGTATGGAGTATATCCCAGAAATAAGGCCTTTGGTGTGTACCCCTGTTCTACATATCCTCTCAAAGACGGTAGGAGGAGAGACATGAAGCCCCAAAAAAATGGTTCGGGCAAAGTGTCTGAGCTGCGAGTAAAAGAAAGCCGCCTCCGACGGCAGAGTGTACTTTGTTTGTATAGCAGAAAAAGATAGTAGCTCCCTGGTATACGGGTCCACTATATCTGCAAATTGAAAGACCTTAGCCTGGAACCATACCTTTGTAGCTGCGCCCGTGAGACTAGGTGGAAGCGAGGGATGATACAGAAAGGAGGTCATTGCCGAGTTACTGGAAGCTAGTGGAAATTTAGCACTACAAGTACCCCAAATCCTTCTGGTGGTTCTCATAGGACCTAGAAGATCTCTATCTTGGATAGCTGTACAGGATCCCGTCCAGAGCAGGGAGTTAGGATGGACCGGGGCTAGCCATAACCGCTCAATTTGCATCCAGATAGAGAAAGGATGTAACGAGGCCCAGGCCGGCACAGAGCGCAGTTGAGCCGCCCAGTAGTACTTAATAAAATCTGGTACTCCAAGTCCACCCTGACCTCTACCAATTAAGAGGACTGTTCTAGAGATTCTATGTCTTTTGTGGGCCCAGATAAATTTGAGAATATGGGATTGAAACGAACGAAGATCGCTCATAGGGACCGGAATGGGCAGTGTCTCAAAGAGATATAAAATCTTTGGTAAAATAGATATTTTTATAGCCGCAATACGTCACAATAAGGAGAGCGGTAACGATTGCCATTTGGAGAGAAGGGATTTAATCTCCTGAAAGATAGGAGGAAAATTTTGTTTATAAAGGTCCACATACTTTGGGGTAATGTTGATCCCTAAGTAGCGGAGGGCGTCAGTCTTCCAGTGGAACCGATAATTATTCTTTAAGAGTGCCAAACGAGTTCCCGGAATATTAACCGGGAGCGCCTCTGTTTTAACAGTGTTCACCTTATAACCTGACAGATGGCCATATTCTCGCAAGACTTTCTGAAGATTGGGGAGAGATATATGGAGACCTGTGAGGGTAAGGAGGACATCATCTGCGTAGAGTGACAACTTAAACTCCCTATCCTTTACCTTAATGCCCCTAATGTCCGGGTGAGATCGAATCTTTGCCGCCAGTGGTTCAATACAGAGCGCAAACAGTAGTGGAGATAAGGGGCAGCCTTGTCTAGTTCCATTAGTGATGCGTATCCGCTCTGAATTAGAGTGGGATAATTTGACTGTCGCTGAGGGAGAGGAGTAAAGCCCCCCTATGGCCTTTAGAAACGTTCCGTCTATGCCAAAGGCACGTAGAGTGGCAAATAGAAAAGGCCAACCAAGACGATCAAATGCCTTTTCGGCATCTAGGCTAAGGAGCAGTGACTCCTCCCCCGAGCGAGCGGCCACTTCTAGAAGGTCTATAGTGCGTCTAGTATTATCACTCCCCTGGCGGCAAGGGACAAAACCAACCTGGTCCTTGTGTATGAGAGAGGGGAGAAAATTATTTAAACGGTTAGCTAGGACCTTAGAATAGATTTTGAGGTCAGAGTTAAGCAAGGCAATCGGTCTGTAATTCTGCCGATCAAGATGATCCTTGCCCGGTTTAGGTATCAGGGTCAAGAAGGAATGAGTCATATGCGGAGGTATAGCTCTTCCTGACAGAAAGCCGTTAAAGAGAGACAACATATGTGGAAGCAACAAGTCTTGAAATGTTTTATAGTATTTATAAGTGAACCCATCAGGTCCAGGAGATTTTGCTTCAGGAAGATGTTTAATCACCTCTGATATTTCTTCCGCAGTAATCGGCTCATTAAGGGCTATCTTGTCAGATGTTGAGAGCGTAGGAAGACGGCATGTCTGCAGATATGAATCCAGGAGGCGATCTCGGTCCTGAGGATTCTCAGGCAGGTCACTATTAAGGTTATACAGCTCAGAATAATAAGAGGAGAAACATTTTGCAATCTCCCCAGGATCATACGTCACTGACCCATCAGTTCTTTTAATAGCCCCAGGGCCTGATTGTGAGGGGGACTGTCTAAGTTGTTTAGCAAGTAGGGAATGTGGTTTATTTCCCCATGCGTAATAACGCTGACGAGTGAACAATAGCATTTTGTCCACTTTAGCATGTGCAATCCTACTCAGTTGGGCCCTAACGTCTACAATTTGTCTAAGGGTCGAGACTGAGGGACAGGTACACATACGCTCCTCTAACCTGCTCAAACGTGACCTGAGAGCTCTAGCAGTCTCCCGGGAGTCCCTTTTTATTCTGGAACCCAAAGCAATACAACACCCCCTCATAACCGCCTTATGAGCCTCCCATAAAGAACCAGGGTCCTCAACCGAACCTGTATTAAGGGCAAAATATTGCCTTAAACAGTCTCGAAGTTCAGTACGGGACAAGGTATGTTTTAGAAGAGAATCATTAAGGTGCCAATGGCATTTACGCGTGCAGCCCGGTCCACCACCCAGCACAATCCTCAGCGGTGCATGATCAGACCAAGTAATGGCTCCCATATCCGCCCCTTGCAGGGTCCATAAAGTAGAGATTGTCCCTAAGAAATAATCTATGCGGGTATGCGTCCCGTGTGGGGCCGAGTAGAAGGAAAAGGATCTATCTGTTGGGTTAGCTATTCTCCAGAGGTCATAGAGTGAATATCGACGGACCAAACGGCGGAAATCCCTCGCTAACCTCTGCTGTGATGAATGTATTGGCTTCCCGGGTAGTGCTAGTCTGTCCATGTTTTCAGAGAATAGAACATTAAAATCCCCTCCTATTAATGTAATAGGATCTGAGCGTCTGAATACCTTGGCTAGGGTTCTGCTCAAAAAATGTACTT
This sequence comes from Rhinella marina, assembly GCA_900303285.1. Lineage (NCBI taxonomy): Eukaryota > Metazoa > Chordata > Amphibia > Anura > Bufonidae > Rhinella > Rhinella marina. The sequence continues at coordinate 22,193 of ONZH01012099.1, read as the reverse complement.
GTGAGGAGTTGGGGGCATACAGGTTACAAAGGGTTATAGGAAGGCCTCGGAGCGTGCCCCTCAATATAATGTACCTACCCTGGGGGTCTATGACAGTTGAATTCACCATGAGCGGACAGTGTGTAGAGATGAGAATCGCAACACCTGCCTTACGACGCGAGTGGCACGCTGTATAAATCCCGGGGTATAAGTGGGAGAGGAACTTAAAAGAAGAGCTATCCTCAAGATGGGTTTCCTGTAGAAAGACCACATCTGCTCTCAGGGACTTCAATTCCAGCAGAAGAAGTTTCCTTTTTGCGTTGGAATTAAGTCCCTTGACATTCAAAGTTACGTAACTCGCCATGGTAAAGGAAGAGATGCAAGCACAGAAAAGATGCTAGACTCACCGACCCTCTGAGGGAGAAGAAGCCAAGATGCACCACGGAGAGCACCAGACCAGAAAAACAGGCACTTGAGCATATGAAGGAAAATCCGCCAATCTGGGAGTACGGAGTTCTGGTAGTACGTGTAAGGGGAAAAAAGGAAAAGAACAGAAGGCAGGGGGAGACAAGACCACAGAGACACACAAACAATCATCCTAAATAGACAGCAAAAAACAATATTCCAGGGAATCAAGACCCTGCTGGAGACAGAAAAGGGAGCCTCCCTCGCGGAGGCAGTGTTAGAGGCCGACCGAAGGACGAGCAGCCCAATCCCTAAATACAGAAAGAAAATCTTCATAAAATGCGACTCAACCAGAGAAAAAAAAACAGCAATAAATGAACCATATGGGTGAAACCCAATTAGTGGCACGTAGGCTTATATCTGAGACAGGAAGGCCCTGAGGAAGGTTAATGTTCCCCACAATACGCCAGGGACCACTCAAAGATCCGATAAGCAAAAACAAGAGCTTAGACATAAAAGTAAACTATAAACTACAACAGTTTCTTCTATCCGGAGGAAAGACATGTGAAGCAGTTCAGTCCACCGGTCTCTGACTCACGGATGGTGAATCCCGCCGAGGTGATGACGACCATCTAGAAAGCCCACCAGGTTGCCCAGCCCGCCTCTTGCGGGCGACAGGGGTCCAGACACGCAAAGGTGGTGGGGTAGGTGCCATTAATTCCCAGTCCTCCATGTTAGGTAGTGGGATATCCATTGCTTCACAAAAAGGCTGGAGATCAGCAAATAAGCGTAGAGTCGCCGTCCGGCCCTGACGTCTGGCAGAAAGGGAGAACGGGAAGCCCCATTGGTACGGGATTTGACGGTCTCGCAGTGACGTGAGGAGCGGTTGCAGATGCCTCCGTTTTTGAAGCGTTATCCAGGATAAGTCCGGGAAGAGTTGAATCGGAGCTCCATCAAATTCAAAATTGCGGAGATTGCGTGCTTTAGCCATGATCGCCTCCTTAATTGAGAAGTCATGTACGCAACATATTACGTCCCGAGGACGTGACGGAGGGCCCTTAGGTTTAAGTGCTCTGTGTGCGCGATCCAGCTTGATCTTATGGGAATGTGGCTCCCCCAGAATGAGATTAAAGATAGCTTCTAAGGTAGCAAACAGGTCCTCATCCCCTGTGGCCTCAGGCAGGCCCCGCACCCTGATGTTATTTCTGCGTCCTCGATTATCTAAGTCCTCCAGGTGTCGGCCCATCTCTCTGATGGCAGAATTCTGGGAGGAGAGGGAGGTATGCAAAGTAGAAATATAATTCCTGGTGTCGTCGTGAGCCTCTTCCAGTGACTCCACCCGGTCCGCTATATGTTTGATATCAGCTCGGACCAGAGCAATTACAGCCCGGCATGCCCCTGTAACCTCAGATATTAACATTTTAAAGTCCTCCTTAGTAGGAAATTGGTTGAGGTAGGATTCCCATTGCGGTGGTGGAGAGTGCAGAGGTGCAGTGGCCCCCGGGGCAGAGGTGCTGGAGAAAGATAGGGGATCCCCTCTAGATGGGATAACTGTGGGACTCCCAGGACCCTCTTTATGGTGGCAGGGGCTGCTGCTAGGACCAGCATGCCAAAAGGGAGCAGAAGGGGATCTGCCAGTGGCCCCCGAAGATGCACATGATCCAGGTGAGGAGGGCAAGGGCGAGGGGACAGTACCTGTCCGTTGCGGCGAGCAGTGCGCCTCGTGGTGTGCGGGCGCCATCTTGGATCCAGCGACATGCGGGGAGGCTGCCGGGACCCGCTTCTCCGTCTCCACCGTGTTGTCCAAGGGAGCGGGTGCAGAGTTCCGCAATCCAGATGAAGAAGACACGGGCGGGGCCTCCAAACCCGTGTCCTCTCTGAGCCCCGTGCGTCCAGCGCTCCTGGCAGGCGGCAACGAGGAATGGCGGGGTGTTCCTGCAGCAGCAGTGCGCCGGCTGCCGGCGCCGGTCCTGGAGCCGCGATCCCAGCATTCATCCAAGGTTCTGGCAGGTGAGGGGGTGCGGGGGGGTCGAGGAGAGCCCCGTGAGCTAGTTTTCCTCCCCATCATGGGTCTCAGGGTGATGTAGCAGGCCTTTACAGCAGAACTCTGGTAGGAGCAGCGAGGCTAAGCGGCCATCTTAGTCGGCGTCCAGACACGCCCCTGTTTAATTTCCTTTATAATAGTTTCTAAATAAATTTTATGTTTTAATACTTGGTGAAGGGAGGCTCAAATGGTAATTTTTGGCATTGTGTTCAATAAGTATGAGTGAACCGTAACAAACCCTGAATTTCAGAAAAATGTTTCCACAAAGTTACCCCAAAGCTGTTCAAGTTCGCTTTGGATGAATCCACTAAAATAGCGCTCATCTCCATTTTACTGCACATGTCAGCAGGAAAAAAACACAAGGGAGGAAGAAGGTTCTCACATGACCCTGAACTGAAGTGGCAAGGGAGGGTGGGCTTGCCCTGATTGGCTCACAAGCTGACAGACAGCCTGGATGATCCAATCAGTGCTGTAGCAGGCATGGAGGTGCCCTTGCAGAACAAGAAGAATGTCATTCTGTGTTGGACTGTGAACGAGGGTGGGTGGAAAACGATCTTAGGGACAGTGTACAGTCACAGTCAAGCTTCTATTCTAGTGTCAGGGATAGTGAAGGGAAAGGCTAGAAAGAAGAATAATTGAGTAGAAAAGGGAAAGGCAGGGAGAGGTTTCAGTCAGGTAGTGAAAGGAGCTGAGGCTGGGTGTGCTAGGCAGTGCCTTCTAACTGCAGTTACTGCCTTATAACACAGCTGCTGCAATACCTCAAAAGCAGCTATCTGCAAGAACATTTCTTATTTTCCCATTTGAACAAATACAGCTTTTTCCGAACCAGAGTTCATATGTTAGTGAGAGGGAAATAATCTCAATAAAACTGTACAATATGTGTTTTACAATGCATACGGTAGTGTTTTAAATCTCAGTAAACTCACCTAAATAGTAGTCGGAAATTTGGGAAGAGCATCTTCAGACAGTTTAAGTGTTGTTGTTTTTTTTAAGGAACTTGTGATACAAGTGTACAGTGCATGTCCAGAGGGTAGTGTTTTAAATCTCAGTGAAAACAGCTGAAATAGTAGTCTGAAATCTGGGACAGGGCATCTCCAGACAGTTCAAGTTTTGTTTTTTTGTGCAAAAATAACAATACAACATGTACCACATGTATTTTACATTCCAGAGGTTGGCATTTTAAATCTAAGTGAAAACACCATAAATAGTAGGCTGAAATCTGGGAAAGGGCATCTCCAGACACTTAAAACATTTTTTTCAAAAATAGCAATACAAGTATAATGCATGTCTTACAATCCAGAGGGTAGTATTTTAAATCTCAATGAAAACACCTGAAACAGTAGTCTGAAATCTGGGACAGGGCATCTCCAGACAGTTTAAGTGTAGTTGTGGTTTGTGAAAACAGCATACAAGTGTACAACACAAGTTTAACAATCCAGAGGGTTGCGTTCTAAATCACAGTGAAAACACCTAAAATCGTAGTCCAAAATCTGGGACAGGGCATCTCCATACAGTTCAAGTGTTTTTATTTTAAAAACAATAATACAAGTTTACAATGGGGGTTTCACAAGTCAAAACACCATAAATAGTAGGCTGAAATCTGGGAAAGGGCATTTCCAGACACTTAATTTTTTTTTTTCAAAAATAGCAATACAAGTGTACTATGCATGTTTTACAATCCAGAGGGTAGCATTTTAAATCTCTGACTGAAAACACTGGAAATAGTAGTCTGAAATCTGGGACAAGGCTTCTCCATACAGTTCAAGTGTTTATTTGTTTTGGAAAAATAGCAATATAAGTGTACAACATGTGTTTTACCATCCAGAGGGTAGTGAAAACACTGGAAATAATAGTATATTTTACAGGGCATCTCCAGACTGTTCAAGTGTTGTTGTGGTTTGCAAAAATACCAAAGCCGAGATTGTTTTCAAGTGGTTTTCCACTATAAAAATCAACTTCCAAAGTTATTCAACAAAGTCACACGTGACTTCCTGAATAACTTACTTTGGCTCATTGGAGCCCATATATTCTAATACTGTGCAGAGACGAATCTCCGTACAGTATTATTCTGAAGTATGATGAAGCATCTAAAGCTTGCTTCGCTGAACACTATTGATGACCTATCCCGAGGATAGGCCATCAATAGTAAAAGCCCAGACAACCCCTTTGAGTGTAACGCAGAAATTATACCAGGAATTGAATATCATCATGTAACATCATGGACTTCCAAATTCACCACTGCCTTCCCATCTCATATCCATTCTCTTGTCCACAGGTTTGTTTATGCTCTGTCTGGCACCATTGACACCAGCAATCCAGTCTCCAACCAAATTGACAGACATTCATTCTCCTCCAATCTTTTCTCAACTCTGCGGCCCAATTAATCCACCTTCCCTTCATTTCTCCTCTGCCTCTCCTGTCTGCCAATCCCTTCACTGGCTCCCCACTACCCAGTAAATTCAGTTTAAAATACAACTACATATAAGGCCGCCCACAACCTGTCCCCCATTATATCTCTGCCCTGCTTTCTCGATACATCCTCACACGTTATCTCAGATCCTGTTCTTCACACAATTGGCTACAAGATTTCTTATGTGCCTCTCCCCTACTCTGAAACTCTCTACCTCAAAACATCAGGCTCTCCCCCAACATCAAAACCTTCAAGAGTAACCTGAAAACCCACCTTTTTAGGAAAGCTTACCACCTGCAATGAGCACCACACAGCCACATGATCAGCCTATACCCTCACCCTCACCAGTGTTCTCCCCTTTCCTTGTAGATTGTAAGCTCCTGTGGGCAGGGTCCTCTACCCCTCTTAACCAGTCTGTTAATAGTTTTTTGTTTATTGTATTTTTATATTTGTGTAACCCCATCTGGATGTATAGCGCCAAGGAATTAATGGCACTTTCAAATAATAATAATTTTACATTAGGGAAAGTTTTTTTTCTGAATCGCTGTAGTGAACACATATAAGACATTAAGCCCAAATCTGTTAGTAGCACCAATACTGCATTATTCCCAAAGTAAATTGTCAGTAGTGTGTTTGTATAAAGGGAAGGACATTTAATTGCGCCTCTGTTTTTAAGTTCTAGAAAACAGACCTTCCCATACTTTGCTTGACTCTGTATATTAGACTAAATGTCAGGAATACGGAAGGTTTCCAAACGAAAGACCCAAATATTGTTCTCCCAGAGCCAGAATGTGGGTAGTAGCAGAACCAGCTGTCCAGCCAGAAGTGGTAGTAGGTCACAGTTCTCCTGGCAACATTTTTATTGAGGAGAAAGACGATGAGATTGTAGATTGCCTTAGTCCTCCTCTCAGTCACAGCAGGATGATATGGAGGTGACTTCTGAGACTGCCACTATGCCTTGGAGCCAGGGGTCAAAGCATTCCTCATGCTCCTCCTCCTTGCAGCCACAGAGAAGCTTTTCAGAGCTGTCCTCTCTGTCTTCACTGCTCCAGTGCCTTCTTTTTTTCCTAAGAGGCAACAAAACCACACCATGACCTACGGCGGATAGTCAAGAGAGTCTAACTATTGACTACTTGTGTGGGAGCAGTCAGCGTTTGGACTGCCCTGAGGAGGAGGTTTCGGAGGAGGTTCAGGAGGAGGCAAGTGACCCCATACATAGCTGTGTTGAAGGTGGTAATAATGGCACTCTTAGTCACTGATTTGGTAGTGAGGCAGTGACAGTGGCATTCGGGGAAAATACTGAGCAGGGAATTGGAAGGGTAGCCAAGGAGCCCATCATCATATATGACAAGCTAATAGCTGGTGGTGCAGTTACTGCTGTACCTTTTAGAAAAGTCTGCTGCCTTTGGGGAGTTGATGGCTTGTGCTCAGCCTCACTGGATGATACCTAGCCTACATTATTTCTCCCAAAATGCCATCCCCGTCTTGTACTCTCATGTGGCGGCGAACATGGGTCACATATTGCAATTGTCATTGTGTGGCAATGTGCATGCCACAGTAGACAACTGGAGTAGCTGTTATAAGCAGGGACAGTAGACGTTTTTCATGGCCCACTGGGTCAATTTTTTTTTTGGCAGTGGTAAGGCAGCACCCCATCAACAAGGCCAGATCCTTTTGACCCTCCACGATTATGTCAGCCTGGCTCACAGACTAGGCACTTATTCACTTCTCTAAGCTCCTCTTTCAAGAACACCATCCCGTCCTTAGAAGGAGCAGGGCACAGCATCGCTCCCACTCCCTATCACATGTGTCAAATCAAGCGTTGCCATACTGTGTTGGAGCTGATTGTTCTGGGCAAGAATGGTTACACAGGCAAGAGGTTTCTAAAGGACATCAAGCAGCAAACATCTCATTGGCTGTCAATCCTAGTCATATGTTATCAAAGTCTGAGATGAAAAAACCCCAAGTATGCATACCTAACCGTCCTGAACATGGCAGGACAGTCCTGGACTTGGGTTGTTGTCCCAGGAGAGCAAAGGTAGGTCCCGCTCTCAACTGTCTCTGCGTCCTTAGGACACACAGACAGTTGATTGCTGGAACAGAGAGCTGTCTGCTCTCTGCTTCACCATTCAACTCAACTGCTGGCGCTCCCCAGCAGATAAGATGTAGTCACACATCGCACTTCTGAGCTTGGAGGAGGAGCATGCAGGCCTGGAAATGAACCTGTGTGCTCCTTCTACACAGCGGGCACGATATATGACCATATTGTGTCTGGTGGGGATTGCAGAATATGCACCAATGATTGGGGGAACAACCTAGCCGAGTATTTAGTGTTTTTTTTATTTTATTTATTGAGGTGGCACTACTCGAAGGGGGGCATAACTACTGTGGGGGCACAATGTGGGCATAACAGTGAAAGGGGCATAATGGGAGCATAACTACTGTGAATGTGCACAGTGTGGGCATTACTACTTTGAGGGGGCAAAATGTAAGCATAATGACTGTGGGGTGCACAATGTGGGCATATCTACTATTAAGCGGGCACAATGTGTGCATAACTACAGTGAAGAGGTAACATAGGTATAACCTCTGTATGGGGGCACTAAGGAGACTGTCAGGATTGGGTTTATATAGATATGCACCGGGCAGAGTTTGGGAGGTGGCTTAACATAAAAGAATTAGTAGCAACGCCTTGGTTGAGGTATGAGTATGGTCTTATTAATGGAAGCATATTAGGCACCATATAGTCACGGCCGCACTAGTGCCGGAGGTGCCGCCACAGACAGAGGTGGCGTGCGCTCCATGTGTTTGTCTGTCTTACATCCATATGGCGATTACCTGTTTGATCACATTTAGCTCCTGATGAGGGTTTATAATAACCCAGAAACGCGTCGAGCAATTGATATTAGGGCATATACAGGGCCATATCAATTAATAGACAATGACCTTTGCCTGGGGTGCAGATTAGTAGGGTTATCCATCCTAGTATCCTGCTACACTGCTTTTTTGCCTAGACAGGATAAGGTTATCTAAGGCACAAGTGGATAGTGGAGATAGAGCACTGGGTCACAAATAGGACCAGTATTCTACTAATTGTTTGATCTATACTCCAGGTTGTATCCTATTGCGTGCCCATGTTTTAGCACACTTGGGGGTGCACTAAAACTTTGTATATCTGTGTGGCTCAGTGTTGTTTAGAGTCTACACATTATACTGAGGGCGTTTCCCTTTTTTTCTCTCAACTTTTAGAATTGTACCTCAATAAAAGAATTTTTGTTTTGGTTTTTAGCGCCCAAATTTTCATTGTAACACCATATAGTTAGCAACAAAAAGGACTGAAAAGATTAGTGTCTGAATAATTTGTCACGATTCAAAGTTATTCCAATTGCCCTGAAAACTGGTATATAACACCCTCTCTTGTTTATGAATTTTTGCTCGTTCTTTCCCCCTGCCTAAGATCTTGAACGCAATGACAGCAATAGCAAATAATACAGTGTCATATACAGGTGCATCTCAATAAATTAGAATATCATTGAAAAGTAAATGTATTTCAGTAATTCAATTCAAAAAATGAAACTCATATACAATATAGATTCATTACACACAGAGTAATCTACAGTGCCTTGAAAAAGTATTCATACCCCTTAAACTTTTACACATTTTTTCACGTCACACCCACAAACAGATGTATATTATTGGAATTTTATGTGATAGACCAACACAAAGTAGCAAGTACGTATGTACGTATGTGTCAGATTCGCTCAGTTCAAATCTTAAATGTTCTTTGTATGCATATGCTACGAACTTGTCCGATTAATTGTACGCTAATGCTACATATAAGTTAATTTATACACTGCAGCGTACGAATTCAGTTAATTAGCGAACTTTTACTGTAAGTTCGTTATTCGTGTGGAAAATAGGTGGCAAAGAGCCTGGGAAGAAAGCGGTCACCTGACCTAGTGGGAAGGGCTTACTCTGATTGGCCCATACGCTCGGTAAGCCAGCTACATCAGTTGTGTTGCGACTGCTGAGACGAGCAGAAGCACTGTGAAGTTGTGAAAGACAGAGAACTATTTTCTGGAAATTGTGGTGTTGTTCTGGGGATCCATAATAATACACATATCAGGGCTAGTGCAGGGCCAGTGCAGGGCTAATATTAATCAGGCAGGGAGAGAGACAGGGAGAGAGACAAAGACCTGCAGGGCCACAGTCAAGTGAAAATGTCTGGCACGGAAAAGCAAAAGGGTTCCACTTCCAGCCAGAACTCGAGCTCCAAAAAAAAGGAGAAGGTGGCACAGGCCAGCAGTGCGAAAGGACATGTAGCCGCAACTTCTACTGGTAGAATTCGTAATAGTTGGCCGCAAGCCTTGGATCACCTGCTGCACTCCTTCTTTTGCTGGTTCGGGTGTTGGTGACATTTTTTTTTATAACCTAACCCCTGGTTTACACTTCTCCACAACTTTATCCCTGATCTGTTTGGTGCGTTCCTTGGATTTCATGATGCTGTTTGATCACTAATGTTCAATAACAAACCTCTGAGGCCTCACAGAACAGATGTAGTTAGGTTACTTTCACACTAGCGGCAGTGGTGTCCGGCAGGCTGTTCCGGCGGGTGAAAAGCATGCTGGATCCGTGCTGCCGCTAGTGCAGGTGTGTGGCTGGAACTACGCTCCGGCCCCAATTACTATAATAGGGGCAGGCCAGAGTTCTGGCTGCAGCACGGCAAACATGCCTAGAGGTGGACGAACTAAAATTACAACATGTTGTAATTTTAAAGAAAAAAAGGAGGGGTCAGTCAGCACATCCCAGTGTGCAAGTGCACGTTGCTATGGGCTAGATACACAAAGAAAATAAAATAAATACAATGCAACGGCACTCTGCAAACCAAATAAAGTACAAAAATGCCATAATGATATAAAATATTTTGATGCTAATGGCCTCCGTATAATTCAGGGGGTGTTGGTTATAATATAATATAATGGTGAATTATAAGGAGGCCATTATGGCACATAACAGGTAGGAAATAGTGTTAGGTTCCCGTCTTACAGAGATCGCCTTGACGTGTGGCAGACGGGCTCAGATAATTTTGTACAAAATATATTTGCCAAGAATCTCAAATTTACTAAATGAGTGCAGCATTAGCATCATGCATTTGTACTTTTTTTGGTTCGCAGAGTGCTGTTGCATTGTATTTATTTTCATGTTGTAATTTTAGTCCGCCCGCCTCTCGGCATGTTTGCTGTGCTGCGGCTGGAACTCCAGCCCGCCACCATTATAGTGAATGGGGCCAGAGCGTAGTTCCAGCCGCACACCTGCATTAGCGGCAGCACGGATCCTGCAGGCTGTTCACCCGCCGGAACAGGCTGCCGGACACCCCTGCCGCTAGTGTGAAAGTAGCCTAATACTGAGAACACATTACACATAGGTGGACTCTATTTACTAATTAGCTGACTTCTGCAGGCAATTGGTCACACTGACTTTTATTTAGGGGTATCAGAGGACAGGGGGCTGAATACAAATGCAGTCCAGACTTTTCAGATTTTTATTAATTAAACATTTTGAAAACTATGTATCATTAATCAAATACATTTATGTTTTTGTGTGTAATATGAAAAAATGTGGAAAAGTTCAAGAGGTATGAATACTTTTTTAAGGCACTGTATTTCTATTTATTTCTTTTAATGTTGATGATTATGGCTTACAGCTAATTAAAACCCAAAAGTCAGTATCTGAAAAAATTAGAATATTGTGAAAAAGTTCAATATTTTAGACTCATGGTGTCACACTCTAATCAGCTAATCAACATAAAACTAGGCCGTTAAATGCTCCCTCAGTCTGGTTCGTAGGATACACAATCATGGGGAAGCCACAAAAGGTCATCGCTAAAGAAGTTGGCTGTTCACAGATTTCTGTATCCAAGCTTATTAATGGAAAGTTAAGTCTAAGGAACAAGTGTGGTAGAAAAAGGTGCACAAGCAACAGGGATACCACAGCCTTGAAATGATTTTCAAGAAAAGTCCATTGAAGAATGTGGGGAGATTCGCAAGGAGTGGACTGTGGCTGGAGTCAGTGCTTCAAGAGCCACCACACACAGACTTATCCAGGACATGGGCTACAACTGTCGCATTCCTTGTGTCATGCCATGCATGACACAGAGACATCATAGGCGTCTTACCTAGGCTAAGGAGAAAAAGGACTGGACTGTTGCTCAGTGGTCCAAAGTCCTGTTTTCAGTTCAAAGTAAATATTGCATTTCATTTGGAAATCAAGGACCCACAATATGGATGAGGAGTAGAGAAGCACACAATCTAAGTTGCTTGAGGTCCTGTGTGAGGTTTCCACAGTCAGTGATGGTTTGGGGAACAATGTCATCTGCTGGAGGTGGCTTACTGTGTTATATCAAGTCCAAAGTCGGTGCAGCCGTCTACAAGGAAATTTTAGAGCACTTCATGCTTCCCTCTGCTGACAAGCTTTATGGAGATGATGATTTCATTTTTCAGCACCTGCCCGTACTGCCAAAAGTACCAGTTCCTGGTGTAATAACCACAGTATCGCTGTGTTTGAATGGCCAGCAAACTCGACTGACCTAAATCCTATAGTGAATCTATGGGGTATTGTCAAGAGGAAGATGAGAGACACCAGACCCAAAAATGCAGATGAGCTGAAGGCTGCTATCAGAGCAACCTGGGCTTCCATAACACCTCAGCAGTGCCACAGGCTGATCACCTCCATGCCACTCTGCACCATTGTACATACGTTTCAGTAGGCCAACATTTCTGTATTAAAAATCATTTTAATTGGGCTTATATAATATTCTAATTTTCTGAGATACTAACCTTTGAGTTTTCATTAGGTATAAGCCATAATCATCAATATTAAAAGAAATAAACTATTGAAATAGATCACTGTGTGTAACGAATCTATATAATATATGAGTTTCACTTTTTAAATTGAATTACTGAAATGAATTACCTTTTCAATGATATTCTAATTTATTGAGATGCACCTAGCCGGGTATAGGTAAACCTTGGGGGTCATTTATCATGCACCAGTTTTTGGTGTACTTTTGTCTCAGATTTGGTCGCAAAGGACATTTGTGGCTATTCCCCGATCACGCCATTTTTCCAGGGTGGTGGAAAAACAGGGTGTTGCATGGTTAGAGAAGGGGGCAGGCCGGCTGACCCATCTCATTTATTACTTTCTATGCCTGCTTTTGGTGCTGCCAAGGGTTCTGGCATAGATTTAAGCCAGTCGCATGGCCAGCGTCTCTACATAACTTAGGCACATCAAGTGCCAGCGGACATGGACTAAGACTGGTGTCTAAATAGCTGATCTTAGTAAATATCCCCCTTATGTTTAGAAAAACACTGCACGGCGTAGCGTCTGGATGAGCATGGCGTTGGTAATGTGTGCTTTCCAAGGCCCCCCGCCCGAACTTCCCAGTGAAGCCACAGGGTCCAAAGATTTAGGGAATCCAGATGGGAAACTCTTTTTTTTTCCCATTCCCTGTGCACTAACGATTCATTGAGAAAGTTTATATGCACCTCAAAATAGCAGAAAGCAATATACCTTATACACCACAACAATAAAACTTAACATAATCGGCTGTTTGTGATTAGAGATGAGCAAATCTATTCGCTGCTTTGTAGATTCGTATCAAATCTTGGGATTTTTCAGCTGCGAAGCGAATCCGAATATTAGGTGACTGGGCTTCGCTTTTGTACGCATTCGCTACGTAGTGTGTCCTATAAATTATACGCTATTCTACGTATAATTTAGTTACTCTATACGCTGTCACGTACGAATTCAGTTCAGCGATGCAGACTTTTCCCTGGTAGTTACTCTATACGCTGTTGCGTACAAATTCAATTCAGCGATGCAGACTCCTCCCTGGTAGTTCCGCCCCTTTCTCCAGCGCGGGAGAATGACGAGGCAACTCAGGAAATTAAGTTGCGCATTCGTGCGCCTCATCCCTTTTTCCCCCTTTTCAGGTTATTTGGGGAGCCCCTTGAAAGAGGGTTTTTTAAGGAACCTTTGCTGCTTTTTTTTTACACATTTGGATTACAATTTTACCTATGTGGATTACAAATTGCTTGGGTTTGGGACTCTGCTCCAGTTCTATGACAAGCGTCAGAAGAAAAGAGACTTAAACGTCTCAGTGAGCATACTAGGTAGGTGATATTTAACATTTTTATATAATAATGTATTTGCACTTTACCATATATATGTCTCGAATATTCGCTCTGCCTCTGAGGAGTGCACGCAGCAGCCTCTCCTCGTACGTGCCTGCGTATTACGTAATCGCTTAGGCAATAGTACGCTCATGCGTACGTCTTCTAAGAAGTTGCGTACATTTTGTAAATGAACGTTCGTTATTGGTGAGCGAATGTTCGCTAATAGCACATAATAACGTATATTTTGTACGCAAATACAACAAATCTATTCGTCGAATATACAAATTTTAGGAAAAGTTCGGCGAATAATTTTTTGAATGATTCGCTCATCTCTATTTGTGATGGAAAAAGTTTGCATTGCTTAGAGCTGTGGATTCCACTCTACATCCATTGGTCCGGTAATCTTTAGTACACAGCCAGCTCTCACATGGTACAAAACATGATGGTAGATAGGCAGACAGCACAGAGGCATGATGCGGCACCATTAGCAAGAGCAGATCTATTCATCAGCCTCAGCCAAGGTGTGTGAAAATCCTCACAGATCCATGCCTCGTTCATTTTGACAAAAGTGATGCTTTGTACGCTGGGGAAGGACAACTTTGTCCGTTTGGGTGTCACAATGCCACCTGCCATGCTAAAAGCCCTATATGAGATGACATCGGGGGCTGGACAGTACAGTACTGACAGTACAAATTGGTCAAGTTCCAACCAATTCCCCAGATGAACAGGGTATGTGCAAGGTAAAGGCCACAGTCATTTAGAAAATATGATAAAAAATTTTTTAGAATGGAAAGCTGGGGAAAAGTATGTATATGATACAGCAGAATTAAAGTGTGCCACTACTAATCCCTGGCCAGAAAACTCAGTGATGGGATTAGGCAAAAGCTGTAGCTAAATATTCAATTTTACAGAAAAATAATTACATTTTGGTGAAGGTGCGGAACTGTTCCACTGTGGATGCCTGGCCAGAAGTCAGTAAAAGTGGTAAAATATGGCATAAACTGAGGCTAAATGTCCAATTTTACAGAATAATAATTAAACTTTGATACAGAACTGCACCGCTACAGATGCCTGGCCAGAAGTCTCAATGATGGGATTAGGCAAAAGCTGCAGCTAAATATTCAATTTTACAGAAGAATTCAATTTTGCTGAAGGCATAGAACATTTACCACAGCAACTGCACCACCAACAACTTGGCCACATGGGTATCCAGTGTGCACACAAACTAATTGATGGTCAAGAACAAGTCTTCTCATGGCCACAAATTTTATTATGGATGCCTCACAATAGAAATCAAGGTGAAGGCGGAATATGATCAGGAGAAGAAGCAGCTGATGATCACAAAGACACTGTACTGCTTGGAAATACGGGCTGGCTGCTACAAAGAAGACCGGGAGAAGGAGGACAGACTTGTTCTGATTCAGAATGCTGAACAGTTCTATTTTCCCACAGAATACATTAACACCACCTTATGTGCAGCAATAGAACCATGGTGCCTATGTTTGTGTTTGAAAGGCTTACTTTAATCCTGCAGATTTTACATACGGCTGTGATTTTGTGTGTTGGCCTTGTGGGAAAAAAACACCATATGGGAGTTTCTCGCACAGAGCTACAAGCAGCGAGCTTGACCTAGGTCTGGCACATTTTGAGCCTGTGGCACAATGTCAGCGGCATCACCAGATCTCGATCTGATCACAAAAGAAGATCTGGCAATGCATTTTTTAGGGTGGTTTTGCCTATATGTTTTGTAAGCCATTTATTGCCGCCACCCTCCTACTCTGTTAACTCCTCATCAACACCCCGATCTGGCTATCAGGTCCTGTCCAATACACAATCATAACAGTCCTCACCCTCCCTGCTACTTTTATCAGACTGTCAGATGTTATGTCATCGTGGGCACCTTAGTCCCTCTCCCGATTCTCTGCCACTACCACTGCCCCTACCGCCACCACTTTGGCTACAGATGCCACTACTACCACCACCACAGCTATGCATGAGGACCTCAGCCTCCCCCTGAACCTTATGGCAGTCCAAATGCTGACTTTTTTCACACAACTCATCAACAGGAAGACTATCTTGAGTATCTTCTGTAGCATGTGGTGGGGTTTTATTTTTCTCTTAGGAAAAAAGAAGGAGCCCTACTGGGAAGCAGCATTGAAGACAGAGAGAATGCAACTGAAACTAAATGGCTTGTTTGGGGTTGCAAGCAAGAGGAGCAGGAAGAATGCTGGCTCCAAGGCACAGGTTCAGACTTAGAGGTGACCTTCATGTCATCTTGCTGTGACTAAGTGGATGAATTAGCCATCCAGTACTCAATCCTCATCCTCTTTGTCCTTAATAAAAAATGTTGCCCTTTCAGAAGCCAGGGAGGACTGTAGCCTACTACTACTGGCTGGATGGCTGGTGCTGCTACTCACATTCTGATTTTGGGAGGATGAGTCCCGTGTCTTTCATTTTGCTCTCTTCTTTTTTTCCATACATTTTATTATGAAGCCTATGAAAAGTGACTGGTTTCAGATTATTAAACGGTACTAGCAAAATTGCAAAGGTTTTTTTCTGAAAATTGAAGACAGAGGTCTCGAATCCCTCCTCTTCCACAAACACACTATACAAAGTTACAGTGGTAAAAAATGCTTGTAGTGTAACATGCTTGAACTACGCGCTCTGATGCAGTAATACTTCACTAATACTTGGGTATGATAATGCAATTTTTGGGCAGTGATGATAAAAGCCTAGCTACATCCCAAAATTCTCAACAACACTGCCTGACTTGCATGGTTTAAAGAAGTTTCTAACTTTTTAGAAAAATTTCCTTCTGGAAAATATATGGATAATAAAGTCATTGCTCATCGGAATCTGAAGGGACCAATATATAGGAGACCCCCACACCAACAATACACTTACTGACAGTGGGGACTGGCAGCCCTCACTCACTGTAACTGAGGGCTGCCATTTGGCTACAGTTTTTCATATTAACCTCACAGGGTACAATCAGTGGCGTAACTAGAGGTTTATGGGCCCCAGGCAAACTTTGAATTTGGGCCCCCCCATCTGCCTCCTCTGTATGTATATTCCATTTTTTTTGCCTCCCTCTGTATATAAATCCACTTTTTGCCTCCTCTCTGTATATATTCCACTTTTTGCCCCCCTCTCCCTCTGTATATTATATTTTTGCCCCCACTGAATATATAATGATTTTGTCCCCACCCTATATTTACTCCTAAATAATTTTGGAATTTTGCCCCCATATGGCTGGCGGGGGCCCCCCTTTATTATTCAGACGGAGAGACTCATTGCCAGGTGCGCCCAGATTTGCACACAGACACACACAAAAAGAAAAATACTTACCTAACTTTTTGCTCTGGACTTCAGTTCGCGCCGCCTTCTCACCACGCAATCCCGTCATCCGGCGTACGCAGCGGCATCCCGTCTCAGTGTGATCCCGCGAGACTCGTGACCCAGCGCCGGGTCTCACGGGATCACACAGCCAGGATGACACAGTTGCAGCGCCGGAGAGGTTATGGGGCATGGGGATGGCCGGGTTTATTTAGGGAAATAAATGCACAGTGTTGCGTACTGTAGTACGCAGCACTGTGCACGTAGCACCAGCCCGCTGGCCTGAAACAGAGTGGGCCAGCCACCCGCAACTATTTAGAAACACTTGCGGGCCCCCCTCCCCACCGGGCCCGGTCGCACCCTCTGCGACCTCAAACGTTATGCCCCTGGTGTAATCTAATACATTCCACCAGCTGTAATGGCTTCAGCCGGCCCATGAGCGCCTGGCAGAGCCCAGTTCATCACCAGAACTGGGCAAAATGCCTTTGCCCTGCGCGATTTAGCGCAGGGCAAAGGAGAGCTTTGGAGCATAAAATGCTCCGAAGCTCTGGTCAGGAAGGCTGCCTGGGTGAAGTTTAATAACACTGAACTAATGCAGCCTGTGTGTTTCATAGGAGCACCCAGCAAATAATCACAGTTCAAATTAAGGTCTACTCTCACAAACTCACCATTACTACCTCCTCTGGAAGAAAGTTCCATAGTCTCACTGCTCTTACCATAAGGAATCCTGTTCTATATTTGTATACAAACCTTCTTTCCTCTAGATGCAGAGGATGTCCCCTCGTCACTGTCACAGTTCTGGGGATAAATAGATGATGGGAGAGAACTCTGTACTGACCCTTGTTTTATTTATACATACTTATTAGATCTCCCCTCAGTCGTCTTTTTTCTAAAGTGAATAACCCTAATTTTGATAATCTTTCTGGGTACTGTAGTCCACTCATTCTAGTTATTACTTTAGTTGCCCTCCTCTGAACCCTCTCCAGCTCTGCTATGTCTGCCTTGTTCACAGGAACCCAGAACTGACTAGTGATTTGCAGAACTATGTTCTCATCATGGGCATCTATGCCCCTTTTGATGCAACCCATTATCTTATTGGCCTTGGCAGCAGCTGTCTGACACTGGTTTCTACAGCTTACAGTTTTCTGTTCACTAAAATTCCTAGGTCCTTTTCCATGTCAGTGTTACCCAGTGTTTTACCATTTAGCATGTACTGGTGACTTGCATTATTCCTTCCCATGTGCATAACCTTACATTTGTCAGTGTTAAACCTCCTCTGCCACTTATCAGCCCAAGCCTCCAATCTATCCAGATCCTTTTGTAGCAGTGTACTGTCCTCTTCTGTGTTAACTACTTTACACAGTTTAGTGTCATCTGCAAAAATTGATATTTTACTGTGCAAGCCTTCTACCAGATCATTAATAAATATATTGAAGAGAATAGGGCCTAATACTGACCTTGTAGGTACCCCGCTAGAGACAGTGACCCAATCTGAGTGTGTACCGTTAATAACCCCCCTCAGTTTTCTATCACTGAGTTACTTAACCACATACAGACATTTTCCCCCAATCCAAGCATTCTCATTTTATATACTAACCTTTTATGTGGTACAGTGTCAAATGCTTTGGAGAAGTCCAGATATATGACATCCATTGATTCACAGCGGTCAAGTGTAGAACTTATCTCCGCATAGAAGCTGATTAAATTAGTTTGTCATGACAGATCCCTCATGAAGCCATGCTGATATGGCGTTAATTGCTTATTTTCATTGAGTTACTCCAAGACAGCATCTCTTAGAAAACCTTCAAACAGTTTATCCACAGCAGATGTTAAACTTACCGGCCTATAGTTTCCAGGCTCCGTTTTTGGACCCTCTTTGAATAGCGGCACCACATTTGCTATGCACCAATCCTGTGGAACATTCCCTGTCAGTAGAGTGCTTAAATATCAGAAATAAGGACCTGGCTATGACATTACTTAATTCTCTTAGGATACGAGGGTGTATGCCATCTGGTCCTGGCAATGTGTCTATTTTAATATTTTTAAGATACTGCTGTACTTCTTCCTGGATCAGACAGGGCACTTTTAATTGGGAATTTACTTTTATATTCTGCATTTCATCTGTTTATTTTGTTCAGTGAATATAGTGGAAAAAAAATATTTAATAGTTTTGCTTTCTCCACATCGCTCTCTGCAACTCCCCCCTCATCACTCTATAAAGGGCTGACACCTTCAGGTTTATACTTTTTTACCATTTATATAATTGAAGAACATTTTAGGGTTAATTTTACTCTCTTTGGCAATTAATCTCTTTGTCTTTGCACACCAGTAAAGAAGTACACAGGTTTACTGCAAACCCTGACTCTCTGGACTTTCCCAATTGGGGGCACACCATGCCTTATTATCCCCTCAATAGAGCAGCATATGGTAAAACTTTCACGGTGTCTGGGGGTACATCATAGTGTTGGAGCCACCTCAAGCCCGGTCACTGCACTACATTTTATTTTTCAAGTGCAGTTGAATAAGCTCAACTCTGTGGGTGACAAGGCCCATCACATGTCTCGAGAAACTGACACGTTCAAACGATGAGGACTACTGATACAAGTAAATGAAGCAGTGACATCCACCAATCAGCTAACAGGTTATTACTGTTCTTAGTAAATCACACAGTGAGGGCCGTGTCCGTTTTGTTCACTGCAAAACATGGGCAATGGCTGTGTGAATCCACATTGAGCTACGGACCCATTCACTTCAAGATATGGCCAAACATAGGATATGTCTTATCTTTTGCCACATGAGACATGGACCCAAAAGTACACAGAATAGCTTCCGTGTGTTTCCATGTGCTTCCAGTTGCGTGCCTCTCCAGCGAACCCCTGAGGAGCCAGTGCAGAGGATGTATATGGTCCTGGAGGTGAAAGTGTGGTAGTAGCCCTGATGAAGTGTTGTGTCACTGTGTACACCTTCAGGCCATTGCTCTGTGGGGATCGGTGCAATGGAAATATAGTATTGGAGAGTGCTGCTAGACTGAAAGTAACAAAGTCTATTTACTAAGTGAACATAGAACTTCAAATACAATCAATAGCATCAGGTTCCAAGTGCAAAACTTCTCTGGCACCAGTCTGGATTATGGAGCCAGGTTGGATGGTGGCAATTTAGCACTCAGGTCCTACTGGCCTAGTAACGTTCTAGATGATGGTTGTCTTTGCTGTAGCCCCTCAACTTGCATCAGTGTCTGGAGATGCTGGTTATAGCGGTTCACGCTGCCGTCAAACTTCTCAAGTCTTCACTTGAGGCAAAAGTGATCACTCTGGAGAAAATATAACAGGCGCTCTCACTTGTTCTTCCTCACTCCTCCTTAGCTTCACAGGAACTCCCCCTACTGGCAGGATGAAGGGGGAGGATTTGGGTAATTAGCCCTGTTCATTGTTAATCTTTACCATCCATTCCCAACTGGTAACAACAGCTATATAATACAATACAAAATACATAAAATTACAATATCAAATAATACACAACTATATACAGTCATGGCCAAAAGTTTTGAGAATGATACAAATATTAATTTTTACAAAGTCTGCTTCAGTTTTTATAATGGCAATTTGTATAAACTCCAGAATGTTATAAAGAGTGATCAGCTTAACAGCAATTACTTGCAAAGTCAATATTTGCCTAGAAAATGAACTTTATCCCCCAAAACACATTTCAACATCATTGCAGCCCTGCCTTAAAAGGACCAGCTAACATCGTTTCAGTGATTGCTCCATTAACACAGGTGTGGGTGTTGATGAGGACAGGGCTGGAGATCAATCTGTCATGATTAAGTAAGAATGACACCACTGGACACTTTAAAAGGAGGCTGGTGCTTGGCATCATTGTTTCTCTTCTGTTAACCATGGTTATCTCTAAAGAAACACGTGCAGTCATCATTGCACTGCACAAAAATAGCCTAACAGGGAAGAGTATCGCAGCTAGAAAGATTGCACCTCAGTCAACAATCTATTGCATCATCAAGAACTTCAAGGAGAGAGGTTCCATTGTTGCCAAAAAGGCTCCAGGGCGCCCAAGAAAGACCAGCAAGCGCCAGGACCGTCTCTTAAAAGTGTTTCAGCTGCGGGATCGGGCTACCAGCAGTGCAGAGCTTGCTCAGGAATGGCAGCAGGCAGGTGTGAGTGCATCTGCACGCACTGTGAGGCGGAGACTATTGGAGCAAGGCCTGGTCTCAAGGAGGGCAGCAAAGAAGCCACTTCTCTCCAGAAAAAACATCAGGGACAGACTGATATTCTGCAAAAGGTACAGGGAGTGGACTGCTGAGGACTGGGGGAAAGTCATTTTCTCTGATGAATCCCCTTTTCGATTGTTTGGGACATCTGGAAAACAGCTTATTCGGAGAAGACGAGGGTGAGCACTACCCACCATTCTTGTCTCATGCCAACTGTAAAGCATCCTGAAACCATTCATGTGTGGGGTTGCTTCTCAGCCAAGGGAATCGTCTCTCTCACAGTCTTGCCTAAAAACACAGCCATGAATAAAGAATGGTACCAGAATGTCCTCCGAGAGCAACTTCTCCCAACCGTCCAAGAGCAGTTTGGCGATCAACAATGCCTTTTCCAGCATGATGGAGCACCTTGCCATAAAGCAAAGGTGATAACTAAATGGCTCAGGGAACAAAACATAGAGATTTTGGGTCCATGGCCTGGAAACTCCCCAGATCTTAATCCCATTGAGAACTTGTGGTCAATCATCAAGAGACGGGTGGACAAACAAAAACCTACAAATTCTGACAAAATGCAAGCATTGATTGTGCAAGAATGGACTGCTATCAGTCAGGATTTGGTCCAGAAGTTGATTGAGAGCATGCCAGGGAGAATTGCAGAGGTCCTGAAGAAGAAGGATCAACACTGCAAATATTGACTTGCTGCATTAACTCATTCTAACTGTCAATATAAGCTTTTGTTACTCATAATATGATTGCAATTATATTTCTGTATGTGATAAAAACATCTGAACCACACATAAAAACCAGAGGGCAGCAGATCATGTGAAAATAGAATATTTGTGTCATTCTCAAAACTTTTGGCCATGACTATACAACATTGTAGTTCCACCCCAGGTCTGGGTTATGGTCTGGGCTGATGCCCATGTTTCTTCGGATCTGTGGTTTGCGGTCTGCAAAACGGAAACAGCCGTCACATAGGTGTGTAAATGGGACTGTAATCTGGTGCAGAAAAGACATTTATGTCAAACACTATACCAACTACTTGTTGGTTTACTTTGAAACAGAATTTGATATCTCTTCCACATAAAGTAAAGTAAGTACCTTTATTTCAAATATATTTTAGATTAAATTCTGAAAATTACATTTTTCCATGAGTATAAAAAATACACTAACCCTAAAAACTGCCATATTTATGCCCAACAAATGGTGACATTTACATGGATACATAAAATATGAAGTTTATGGCATTATATGTGGCATTGCAGAACTATGGAAATGGATGTGGCGATTAATTTTTATATACCTTGTTATTAAGGGGTTAAATTTGCTGCTGTATGAATCGTCATGACAAGTGCCATAAACAACAACAACAAGCATCGACCAATAGAAACGCAGGATTTGATTTTAAATAGAAAAAAAAAACGTCAGTTGGTGCCAGTCTGCGATTGCTCTTTATAGAGAAAGGACCGGCTTATTTCATTGCTTTTGAAGAGATTTCTGGATTTTATTTTCGACTGCGACCCGGATCTACATCAGCGCGTTGGGAGATTCATCGCCAACTGAGAGTCAAGACAGGTAAAAATACCCAAATCTGATTGATGGAATAACTGACTTGTGTCACCCCCA
>ONZH01012098.1:0-57667 GCA_900303285.1 Rhinella marina | reverse complement strand
GAAGTCCAGATATACTACATCCATTCATTCGCCGCGGTCAAGTCTAGAACTTACCTCCTCATAGAAACTTATTAAATTAGTTTGACATGACCGATCCCTCATGAAGCCATGCTGATATGGAGTTATTTGCTTATTTTCATTGAGGTGCTCCAAGATAGCATCTCTTAGAAAACCTTCAAACAGTTTACCCACGACGGATGTTGAACTTACCGGCCTATAGTTCCCGGGCTCTGTTTTTGGACCCTTTTTGAATATGCGCCAATCCTCAGGAACACTTCTTGTCAGTATAGAGTCCTTACATATCAGAAATAAGGGACTGGCTATGACATTACTTAATTCTCTTAGGATACGGGGGTGTACGCCATCCGGTCCTGGCGATTTGTCTATTTTAATCTTTTTAAGACGTCTCTGTACTTCTTCCTGGGTCAGACAGGGCACTTTTAATGGGGAATTTACTTTTCTATTCTGCATTTCTTCTGACAGTTTATTTTCCTCAGTGAATACAGTGGAGAAAAAAATATTTAATAGTTTTGCTTTCTCCTCATCGCTTTCTGCAACTCCCCCTTCAGTACTCTGTAAGGGGCCGACACCTTCAGATTTATACTTTTTAGTATTTATATAATTGAAGAACATTTTAGGGTTAGTTTTACTCTCTTTAGCAATTAATCTCTCAGTCTCTAGTTTGGCTGCTTTTATTTGTCTTTTACCTATTCTATTTTTTTCCTTATAGTTTTTCAATGCTTCCTCGCCACCCTCCTGTTTTAGTGATTTAAATGCTTTCTTTTTGTTATTTATTGCTTTCTTTACAGCTCTATTTATCCACATTGGTTTTTTCTTGTTTCTTAACCTTTTAATCCCATAAAGTACAGTACAGACCAAAACTTTGGACACACCTTCTCATTCAAAGAGTTTTCTGTATTTTCATGACTATGAAAATAGTAGGTTCACACTGAAGGCATCAAAACTATGAATTAACACATGTGGAATTATATACTTAACAAAAAAGTGTGAAAAAACTGAAAATATGTCTTATATTCTAGGTTCTTCAAAGTAGCCACCTTTTGCTTTGATTACTGCTTTGGTCCCCTATGGTTCCCCAGTAGGTTAAACACTCTTGGCATTCTCTTGATGAGCTTCAAGAGGTAGTCACCTGAAATGGTTTTCACTTCACAGGTGTGCCCTGTCAGGTTTAATAAGTGGGATTTCTTGCCTTATAAATGGGGTTGGGACCATGAGTTGTGTTGGGCAGAAGTCAGGTGGATACAGAGCTGATAGTCCAACTGAATAGACTGTTAGAATTTGTATTATGGCAAGAAAAAAGCAGCTAAGTAAAGAAAAACGAATGGCCATCATTACTTTAAGAAATGAAGGTCAGTCAGTCCGAAAAATTCGGAATCTTTGAAAGTATCCCCAAGTGCAGTCGCAAAAACCATCAAGCGCTACAAAGAAACTGGCTCACATGAGGACAGCCCCAGCAAAGGAAGACCAAGAGTCACCTCTGCTGCGGAGGAGTGCGCAGTGCCAGGAGATGAGAGCCGATGCTGAGTAAGAGAGAAGAAGTCCTGTGATTGAGGTTAGGGGGAGGAGTCCCACTGGCCACCAATGCAAATGCAAATCTTTTTCACAGTTTCCAGCTGCTTTCCCGCTCCCGGGCAGTCAGAGATGACATGGAGACTGCGGGCGGGCCCGGTGGGAGTCGGGAATGTGCAGCTTCGGGCAGCGGAGGTGTGAATCTGATTGTAGCGCAGGCAATCTGAGCCTGGTGAGTAAGCCCTGCGGGGTTAGGTATCCACCCTGGCTGTAGTGTCACATCTCCCCAGTGTTCATGCGCTGTCATGACTCCAGCCTGAGTTTCAACTACTTTAAACTACTGGGGGCATTATGGAAGGGGGGAGGTATTTAAACTACTGGGGCACTATAGGGAGTATTTAAACTACTGGGGGGCACTATAAGGGACTATTTAAACTATTGGGGGGCACTATGGGGGCTGTTTCAACTACTGGAGGACACTATAGGGGGCCATTTAAACTACTGAGGGCACTACAGGGGAGCATTTACACTTATAGGGGCACTATAGGGGACTATTTAACCTACTGGGGAACCATAGGGGACCATTTAAGCTGCTGGGGGTGCTAAAGAGGGCTGTTTAAGCTGTGTTGGCCACTACAGGAGAGCATTTAAAAGGGGTTATCCAGCCTCTAATATTGATGACCTATCCTCAGGATAGATCATCAATATCTGATCGGCAGAGGTCCAACACCCAGGACCTCCACCGATCATCTGTGAGACAAGTAGGCAGCGTGTCATCTCCAATGGAGCGGCAGTGTAGTGTAATTGCTCACTTGAATGGAGCGGGTGTCTGTATTACACCACACTTACAAGACAAAGTGTGGTGTAATGTACAGGAAGCATCACTTATAAGGTGCGTTGCCTCCTCTTCAGCTGATTGGCGGGGGTGCCGGGTGTCGGACCTCCGCCCACCAGATATTGATGACCTATAGGTCATAAATATAAGGGTCTAGACAACCCCTTTAAGCTGCTCGGGGCACTATAGGGGAGCATTTAAGTTACTGGGTGCATTATAATTACTGGGGCACTATATGGGAACATGATAACTACTAGGAACACTATAGAGGGGCCTTATTACTTTTGGTAACCCTATGGGTGTTTTTATCAGTACTGGGGACACTTTGATGGCAATTTTGAGGGTGTGGAATGGGGGTGTGGTCTCCAAAAAGAGGCGGGGCATATGTCCGTAAAAAATTTTGGCTGTCCGTGATTTTTGGCAAAATTGTCCAGAAAAATTTAAAAGGAAGGTTGGCAACCCTGGGCAGGGGCAGTGATGCATTTTACATGGGACTGTATGCTGGAGTGGCTGAAGGCAGGGGGAGTGATGCATTTTACATGGGACTGTATGCTAGAGGGGCTGAAGGCCGGGGAGTGATTTATTTTACATGGGACTGTATGCTGGAGGGGCTGAAGGCCGGGGAGCGATGTATCTTACATGGGACTGTATGCTGGAGGGGCTGAAGGCAGGAGAGTGATGTATCTTACATAGGACTGTATGCTGGAGGGGCTGAAGGCAGGGGCAGTGATGTATTTTACATGGGACTGTATGCTGGAGGGGCTAAAGGCAGATGAGGTGATATTATTTTACATGGGACTGTTTGCAAGAAGGCTGAAGGCAGGGGGAGTGATGGCATTTTACATGGGACTGTATGGTGGCGGGGCTGAAGGCAGGGGGAGTGATGCATTTACATGGGACTGTATGCTGGAGGGGCTGATGGCAGGGGAGTGATGCTTTTTACATGGGACTGTATGCTAGAGGGGCTGAAGGCAGGGGAGTGATGCATTTTATATGGGACTGTATACCGGAGGGGCTGAAGGCAGGGGTAGCAATGTATTTTACATGAGACTGTATGCTAGATGGGCTGAAGGCCGGGGAGTGATGTATTTTACATGGGACTGTATGCTGGAAGGGCTGAAGGCCGGGGAGTGATGTATCTTACATGGGACTGTATGCTGGAGGGGCTGAAGGCAAGAGTGATGTATCTTACATAGGACTGTATTCTGGAGGGGCTGAAGGCAGGGGCAGTGATGTATTTTACATGGGGCTGTATGTTGGAGGGGCTGAAGGCAGGGGGAGTGATGTATTTTACATGGGACTGTATGTTGGAGGGGCTGAAGGGGGCCATAATTATTGCTACAATATATGTCCATCCACATATCTGTTTTTTTTTTTGGGGGGGGGTGGATATAGAATTTGGCCCACACTGCCGAAGCCTGGCCCCAGACTTCAGGTCACACAGTGTGTGTTCTGAATTCTGGGGCTTCACACCCATCTACTACATTATCTGTACTCAGAGAGTGATCACTGTGTTATCTGTGGTGTTACATAGGACTGCAGGTGACATCTACTACATTATCTGTACTCAGAGAGTGATCACTGTGTTATCTGTGGTGTTACATAGGACTGCAGGTGACATCTACTACATTATCTGTACTCAGAGAGTGATCACTGTGTTATATGTGGTGTTACATAGGACTGCAGATAACATCTACTACATTATCTGTACTCAGAGAGTGATCACTGTGTTATATGTGGTGTTACATAGGACTGCAGGTGACATCTACTACATTATCTGTACTCAGAGAACTATTACTGTGTTATCTGTGGTGTTACATAGGACTGCAGGTAACATCTACTACATTATCTGTACTCAGAGAGTGATCACTGTGTTATCTGTGGTATTACATAGGACTGCAGGTGACATCTACTACATTATCTGTACTCAGAGAGCTATTACTGTGTTATCTGTGGTGTTACATAGGACTGCAGGTAACATCTACTACATTATCTGTACTCAGAGAGCTAATACTGTGTTATCTGTGGTGTTACATAGGACTGCAGGTGACATCTACTACATTATCTGTACTCAGAGAGCTATTACTGTGTTATCTGTGGTGTTACATAGGACTGCAGGTGACATATTATGCATTATTTGTAAAAAGGGGCGTGGTCACAGGTTGGGGGGGCGCAATACTTGGCTTGCCCCGGGTGCTGGCAACCCACGCTACGCCAGTGAACCACAGTGTCTTTGTGCGACGCAGAAAAGGTGAACGGATGGACTCTACATGCCTGGTTCCCACCGTGAAGCATGGAAGAGGAGGTGTGATGGTGTGGGGGTGCTTTGCTGGTGACGCTGCTGGGGATTTATTCAAAATTGAAGGCATACTGAACAAGCATGGCTACCACAGCATCTTGCAGCAGCATGCTATTCCATCCGGTTTGCGTTTAGTTGGACCATCATTTATTTATCAACAGGACAATAACCCCAAACACACCTCCAGGCTGTGTAAGGGCTATTTGACCAAGAAGGAGAGTGATGGGGTGCTACGCCAGATGACCTGGCCTCCACAGTCACCAGACCTTAACCCAATCGAGATGGTTTGGGGTGAGCTGGACTGCAGAGTGAAGGCAAAAGGGCCAACAAGTGCTAAGCATCTCTGGGAACTCCTTCAAGACTGTTGGAATACCATTTCAGGTGACTACCTCTTGAAGCTCATCAAGAGAATGCCAAGAGTGTGCAAAGCAGTAATCAAAGCAAAAGGTGGCTACTTTGAAGAACCTAGAATATAAGACATATTTTCAGTTGTTTCACACTTTTTTGTTAAGTATATAATTCCACATGTGTTAATTCATAGTTTTGATGCCTTCAGTGTGAATCTACAATTTTCATAGTCATGAAAATACAGAAATCTCTTTGAATGAGAAGGTGTGTCCAAACTTTTGGTCTGTACTGTATGTACCTCTCACAATTAGATATTAGGATGCTTTTAAAAATATCCCATTTTGTGGCTGTATTTTTATTTTTGAGGATTTTGTCCCAGTTAGTTAGGCCTATGGCCTCTCTTAGTTGGCTAAATTTTGCTTTTTTGAAGTTTGGTATTTTTGTTCCTCCCTAAAGAAATGCTCTTTCGAATGACAAGCTCTTTTTGAACTATATTGTGTTTTTCACCTCTATACCATGCTGTGTAAAATCACAAAGACAAAGGCCCTGATTTATCACACCTTCACTCCAGAATTCTGTCTTCAAAAAGTCGCACGATAGGGCTTTTGCGACTTTTTTGCGCATTTTTTTGCGACTTTTTGCATGTGTACACAACTCACTCTAGTTTGTAATATGGGTGGAAAAATGGGTGTGGTTAGCCATGTTAATGAGTTTCACTCCAGATTTATCATTGCGACTTTTTAAAAAAAGTCGCAAAATAGTCGCAATCTCACTCCAGGAGGAGGGTGGAGTAGGAAAAGTGGAGTAGCTTCTCTAGACAGAAGTGTTAGGTTTAAGGACAAGCCACATTTATCAAACAACCTGTGACGTTTGATAAATGTGGCAGAAAGTACTCCAACACAGACTGAAGCAAAACTGACTTCAAATATTTTCCTAATGATAAATTCCCAACAAAGACTGCAAATGTGTTTTAGTGCTGGTATACTTCCTAAGGGAGATGACACATGTAACATCTCATGGGGATGTGTACTCAGTCTGGACAGCTATGTTAGTCCAGATTTTGACAAAGAGCAACCTTGTCAAACTTCTTGTCCCTTTCCATCAATTAATGCCACTTGCCCTTGGGCCTCTCCTAAGGAGTTATCAAGTTTTATATAGTCACAGGTGTGTGGAACACAGTGACTTTGTTGGGTATTTGCTTGATTTGTGGACTTTAAAATAAAGGATTGTGATCTTCACTCTTATTACCTTGTGTAGACTGTCTATATGAATTACAAATAATAGATATTTCTTGTCACATGAGGTTAGAGACCCAGCTTTGCAGAATGGCAGTTATTTGTTTCCTTTCTTTATAATTGGCAATGATTTTGGCACTTGTAACGCCTCTAGTAAGCCTTGTTCTGCTTCTAGCAGAAGTCCTTATATTTAACCAATTTTTTTGCTATGAAAACACTGCAAGAAAATTTAGACTAACTAAAGTTTAGACTAAGTAAACAAAATACAGATGGTTAACGTGTTAAGTAAAGAACAGCATGAAAAAGATAACTAATTTTTCAATGGATTTCAATGGCTTTTGTTGAGATAACCAGGATAACGTTGTGCCATGTTTTATCAGAGTTGATTTTAGCTCAGCTACATCTGTACGTATGGCAGCACACTGTTATACATGCAAGCAAAAGAACTAGGGGTTATTTTGGATTACAGTGGTACTATACCGACTGCATGAAAAATGGAAGCTCTTTGCGCACTTTTCTGATCAAACGTGTCAGGCCCAACTACCAATGTCAAAGTGGCTTCTGCAGATGGGCACCTAACACCAAAGATCTGCCTCTCTTGGTCCAAATTTAAGCCTACAATGTTCAGGGTGGTGTAGGAACTAGCCATATTTATACTCTGTTTATAAACCCTGGGCAAATGAGTGGGGAGTGCTTAGTCTAAAGGAGGCAGCTACCCTCAAAACACACTGCAAGAAAATTTAGACTAGCACATCCAAAGTCATAGGTGCACATCCATAAAGCTAACATGCAGACAAACAAAATACATATGGCAGCACACTGTTATACATCCAAACAAAAGAACTGGGGACTAGGGATTATTCTGGATTACAGTGGTACTTCACCTATTATACATGAAAATTTTGTAGAGTAGGTATAGGAGTACCACTGTATAGTATGACTTTGTCCCAGTGCACAAAGAAAGATGCTTCCGTGGTGCTTCTGGCCGTGCCTCTGCACCACAAAAAAGTAGCGCAAGCACTACTCTTTTGCGGTGCTTACCCTTGGATGCGGATCGCGGACCCCATTCAAGTGAATGGGTCCGCGATCCACATGCGGTGGCCTCACGGTCAGTGCCCGTGCATTGCGGACCGCAGTTTGCGGCCCACAGCACGGGCACGGCCGGCACACGTTCGTGTGCATGAGGCCTTAGGCTGAGATCACATCTGCGCTGTCTCTAATGTTTCCTCTGACAGAGCCTCTGCTGCTGATCTGAAGCTAGCGCGATATGTTTTTTTTCACATAAATCCTCAATGAAGGCTAATAGCTTAGGCTTGAGCAAATTGAGCTTCGGATCATAGATCCAAAGTTGATTTTTTTAAAAACTTTGTTGGTAATGGTGTTTCGGTACAGCATTAAAATGTATGGGCTCCACATAGCAAAACTTTGCCTCGGCCAAAGTTGCGCGAGACTTCGGTGAATGACTTCGGCACTCCTATCTGCCTATTTAAAAACATTTTGAAATAGGAATTCAAAGTCGGCTTTGATACCGAGGTACCAGCCAGTACCAAAGCTGACTTTGGATTCCTATTTTAACAAAACAACTCGATTCGCTCAAGCCTAAATGCTATATCACCAAAATGCCCCTCAAGGTAGACACTTTTCCTCCGGTGTTAGCTGTTTCATGTATTATAACTGGCATTCTACTGGCATTAAAAGGGTTGCACCATATTTTTAAAAATGTAATAAAAGTAGGGAATGTTGTAAAATATGAGAATAACATACTTCCCTGCCACTGTTTCACTCCTCCATGGTCAGTACACTGCTCAGGACACTAATTGGCTGCAGTGGTCATGTGTAGTTGATGGAATGGCACCTCTGCATCCCATCCCCATACACCAGGGGTAGGGAACCTCCGGCTCTCCAGCTGTTGTGAAACTACAATTCCCAGCATGCTTCATTCATTTCTATGAGAGTTCTTAGAAGAGCAGAGCGAGTATGCTTGCTGGGAGTTGTAGTTTCACAACAGCTGGAGAGCCGGAGGTTCCCTACCCCTGCCATACACAATCACTGGAAGGGTGCAGCGGACAGGCAGCTATGGAGCTCGGCTTTGTTTACCTGCATTTCCCTAATTTTTTATGCATCCCAAACAACCTCTTTCAAAACTGTGTTTTGTTAATGCATATGTGTTATGTGATATAAAGCATTTCTGCAACTTGTTTTAAGTGAATAGAACTGAACAGCTTTCAGTGTATAGTAATACATGCAAGCTGCAGAAGAAAAATACTTAACAATTTTGAATGAAAACTAATTGCATAAATATTTTTATTACATAATACATACAACAATGCAATAAAAACAAGCAATGGCATCCTCAACTATATTTAACATTTTTTGGCGGGGTGCTATTTCATTTCATCTCACTAAGCATTCCTTTTTTGAATCCTTTATGAATGAATATATATATATATATATATATATATATATATATATATATATATATTTATATATTTTTTTGTTTGTAGTAAGCATTTAAGCTCTTGAAAAATGTTCATACTGCAATCAGCTAGAATGGTAGTAAGTCCTTTTGGTAGTAAGTCCTCATCTATATTTTTCCCCACATGACATAAATAAAATCTATAAGTTTATAAAATTTGAATTCTGAATGAAATCCTTTCTACCTGAAAAATATTTGCTTCCTATTAAAATTATAGCACTAGTTTGATATAGTGGAAGGATCCATTATCTAATCTGCAAGATTTTTGACCATGTTCCCAGAGTGGCATTTAGTCTGACAATGTCAGAAGAAAGTGAAAGGTCAAATCTCAGGATCGCAGAAAAGAATATCATAGTACGACATCCAACCATAATTCTGAGCACTACAGCACTCATTCCCAAGTTTAAAGTAGTTGCAATGTCCAGATACAAAGTGACTTTTTAAGTTGTTATTATTTTATTTATTTGTTATAGTTATAAAATGTTTTCTTTTCTCTTGCTACTTTGTCTTATTAGTTAGCAATTATGCTGACTTGATAAGCAAATCAAAATGTATTTTATAGTACCACCAGTCTATACACCAAAAAAAGTTTTTAAATGTAGTCATTAGAGATGAGCGAATCTATTTGCTGCTTCGTATATTCGTTACGAATCTTCGTTATTTCCTACTCCGAAGCAAATCTGTATCTTTTCAGATTTGCTCTGTACGAATCTTAAATGTTCTTAAATCTTTGTACGCTAACGCTTCGTGCGCATCTGATGATTTGTACGCTAATCCTACGCATCTGATAATTTGTACGCTAATGCGTACGAATTCAGTTAAGTAGCGTACTTTTATTGTATGTTCGTTATTTGTGCGGAAATGTTTGCGGTGAGAGTGTCAAAAAGCCCGGGAAGAACCTGGTCACCTGACCTAGGGGTAAAGGCTTGCTCTGATTGGCCCATAGGCTGAGTAAACCAGTTACATCACTTGTGCTGCGCCTGCTGAGATGAGCAGGAGCTTGTGAAAGAGAGAACTATGTTCTATAACTTTTGTTGTTGTTCTGGGCACCATTACAGATATCAGGGCTAGTGCAGGACTAGTAATATTAATCAGGCAGAGAGAGTGAGGGAGGAGACAGGGAGAGAGACAAAGATCTGATTGCCTGCCAACCCTGTCGTATCTCTGCATGGCTCTCAGTAAGCCGCTATGGCCACTTGAATTTTAAATCAGACCATTTCCGCTGGATCTGGCCCGGGGTCCACACTGTGTCAAAGCGATGGCGCAAACCTCGGATCACCTGCTGCATCTCCTTCTTGTGCTGGTTTGGGTGTCGGTGTGTCCCATCATAATCCTAGTGATCCATCTCCTTGACTATATAGTTAAGCTCTCCAGAGCTAAATGCTGATGAACGCCTGGATGCCATATTGAAAACTTCGCTCTGCCTGAAGACTGCATGCCGTGGCCTAGCGTCGTGCGTGCATATTACGCAATCGCGAGACAATAGTAAGCTAAGGATTCGTACAAACTTTGTACATGGGAATGTTCGCAGAACACGACCAGAATAACAAATATTTTTTAACGCAACTTCAACAGAATAAATTCGTATTAAGAACTAATCTTTTTATAAATTTGTCGAATATTCACTGATATAGCCTACATTGAGGAATACGGACTCATTATGGACCATATAGAGAGAAAAGGAATTGCATATGTAATCTGTAAATATTATTATTTATCCTGGTTTAAAAGAATAAATTAACTTATGAGAAGCAGTACATAGATAAATATACAGGAAAATAATGAATGGTTGACACTCCACACATGGTGCGGTGCTCAGTGATGGGGTAGTGGCCCAATCCAATTATAGTATAATATGAAAAATCACAACACTCCAATAAATTCAGAAATAGAGACATTTTATTCATCCAGAAATATGTTTATACAAAATGGCCACTGTTTCAGTCCAACCCGGACCTTGTTTTCAGCCGATCCATGTAGTCATAGTAGGGACTACAACTACAATCTGAGGAGGACGGAAGCGGCTGCCTGCGCCCATGCGAGCGCAGGGGAGCCAAGCGGTACAGTGCTCGTTACGAGCACGTTCGCTCATCTCTAGTTGACACGCTGCTGCTCATCAAACTGTCCCAAATTGAAGGTTGACACGCTGCTGCCGAGCTGATCGTAAAAAAAAATTAAGGGTGACATGCCGCTTAGTTGAACGCCTGAAACATTATAAGTGACATGTAGCAGAGCTGAGCGTGTTAAAAAATGATTTTTGACATGCCGCTTAGCTAACCGTCTGAAACATTATGTGTGACATGTAGCAGAGCTGAGCGTGTAAAACATTATGGTTGAGGGCCTGCTGGTGAGCTGACCGGCTAAAAAATTAGGGTGCAAGCCCAGCTGGTGGACTTCGAATAAGCAGTTTCATATGATGGAGGAAGAGGATGAGAACAGGAAGGAGTACATGATAATACAGTGTATTCAATACACCCTAAAAGCCAGATTTAAGGTTTCTTCATGTTAAGCCGCTTTCCTCTGGTGGAGTAGAGAAGTCAGGGGCAATCCAGGCCTTGTTCATTTTGATAAGCGTCAACCTGTCAGCATTGTCAGTTGACAGGCGGATGCGCTTATCAGGGTGCTAGCGGGGTGTCATAAAACTGTCCCAGGCCTTGGTGAGTGTCGCCCTGCTTTTGTTGGAACTGCTGTGTGTTCCCCTCGTCTCCCCTCCTCGGGTGGCCAAGGAACTACGTACTCTGCCGCCAGCGTTGTCAGATGGAAATTTGTGGGGCAATTTTTTGACAAGGGCCTTCTGGTATTGCAACATTTTACTTGTCCTCTCCACCACAGGAATGAGAGATGGGAAGTTCTCTTTGTAGCGGGGGTCGAGAAGGGTGAACAACCAGTAATCGGTGTTGCCTAATATGCGTATAACGCGAGGGTCACGGGAAAGGCAGCATAGCATTAAGTCAGCCATGTGTGCCAGAGTCCCAATAGACAAGGCTTCGCTCTCCCCACCAGGAGCATGACTCTCAATATCCTCCTCGTCCTATTCCTCCTCTTCAGCACATCCACCCCGAAGAGATGGTGTAAACGTGGTATGGCTACCCTGTGTAGCGGTGGCAACCGTCTCCTGCTCCTCCTCCTTCTCCAATTGGCGCTGAGAAAACGAATCGAGGGTGGTCTGGCTATCACCCTGTGTAGGGTCTTCCCCCATTTCCACCTCTTCCACACGCAGAGCATCGTCCTTTATTGTGAGCAGCGAGCTTTTTAGTAGACACAGAAGTGGGATGGTTACGCTGATAATTGCATTATCGCTGCTCACCATCTGTGTAGATTTATCAAAGTTGCATAACACCTCACAGAGGTCAGACATCAATGTCCACTCGTTGCTTGTGAAGAGCCGAAGCTGACTAGAAAGGTGCCGACCGTGTTGCAGCTGGTATTCTACTACTGCTCTCTACTGCTCACAAAGCCTGCCCAACATGTGGAAGGTGGAATACCAGCGCGTGCTCAGGTCGCACAGCAGTCGGTGAGCCGGCAACCGCAAGCGCTGCTGCAGCGTTGCCAGGCCGGCTGAAGCTGTCAGTGACTTGCGGATATGGGCACACAGGCGACGCACCTTCACCAGTAGCTGAGGCAAATTGGGGTAGGTTTTCAGAAACCGCTGAACCACTAAGTTGAATACATGGGCCAGGCATGGTATGTGTGGGAGGTTGGCCAGCTCCAAAGCCGCTACCAAGTTGAGGCCGTTATCGGATACAACCATGCCTGACTGTAGGTTGACTGGCGAGAGCCACAGCTCAGCCTGTTCCCTTATGCCATGCCACAGCTCTGCGGCGGTGTGCGGTTTGTCACCCAGGCAAATAAGCTTCAGCACGGCCTGTTGCCACTTCCTGACTGCTGTGCTACACTGCTTCCAGCTACTGACAGAAGTCTGAGTGGTGCTGCAAGATGGCAATTCTGCATGGGAAGAAGTGGAGGAGGAGGTGGAGGAAGAGAAGGAGGGGTTGCAGACTCTACTGTAGGTGGCAGCAGAAATCCGGATGAACGTAGGGCCCGCAATCCTCAGCGTGGGTAGCACCTGGGCCATCCCAGGGGACGACTCGCTCCCAGCCTCCACAACGTTCACCCAGTGTGCCATCAGGGAAATGTAGCGTCCCTGGCCACAAGCGCTTGTCCATGTGTCAGTTGTTAAGTGGACCTTGCCAGTAACTGTGTTGGTCAGGGCACAGGTTATGTTTCTGGACACATGCTGGTGTAAGGCAGGGACGGCACACTGGGAAAAATAGTGGTGGCTGGGGACTGTGTAACGAGGGACAGCCGCCGCCATCAGGCTACGAAAGGCCTCGGTGTCCACCAGCCTAAACGGCAACATTTCCAGGGTCAGCAACTTGGAAAGTTACACGTTTAGAGCTATGGTCTGTGGGTGGGTGGCAGGGTATTTGCGCTTGCGTTCCAATGCCTGGGGTAAGGACATATGAACTGGGACATTGAAGTGGATGTGCTGGCTGATGGTTCCTCCGAAGGTCCAGGTGCAGGGCGGGAGGCATCTGGCCCTGCATCTTGGACAGCAGGTAACAGAGGGGAAAAGGAGGCAGTGGTGTGACCTGCAGACACAGATCGTGGACCCAGTTGTTCGGCCCACCTTTTAGGGTGCTTTGTTGACATGTGTCGGATCATGCTGGTGTTAGTCAGGTTGCTGATGTTTGCGCCCCTGCTCATCTTGGTATGGCACAGGTTACAAATTACAATACGTTTATTGTCAGCACTTTCCTCAAAAAAACGCCTAACCCTTGGCAAGGGAGCTTGCCGCAAGGGGCTGCTCCGGGGAACAGTTGCGGACCTGGTTGGAGTGGCATTCCTTCTCCCTTTTGCCACCCCACTGCATCTTACAGCCTGTTGTGCTGCTGTGGATCCCTCCCCTTCTGTACTGCTGTCCTCGCTCGGCTTGCCACCTTCCCAGGTTGGGTCAGCTATTTCATCGTCCACCACCTCCTCTTCCACATCCTCACTCTGCTCCTCCTCCTGACATGGTGAACTAACAAGAACCTGAATTAACTGTGTCTCATCCTCATCCACAACCTCTTGAGACACTAATTTTCCTTGACTTAATGGCAACTGCATCTCATCATCATCATGCACCTTGTGAGACGTTAGTTGCCGGTCCCCATCGTCATCTTCTTCAGACTGTTTTTGCTCAATAGGTTTGGAATCAGGGCACAATATCTCCTCATGTCCCACTTCAACCGGCCTTGGCGAGAGGACTGAGCCAAGGAACGGTGATGAAAAAAGCTCCTCGGAATATCCGAATGTGGGATTAGTTCTTTGCCCAGACTATGCATGGTGGGAGGAAGGAGGATCAGGGTGAGGATGCGATTGCCCAGACTCTTGGCTTCTGAGACTGGACTTTGTGGAAGAGGGGGTGGTGCTTAACCGACTGGAAGCATTATCAGCTGAAATCCAACCGACTACCTGCTCGCACTGGTGTGGCGACAAGAGTTGTGTCTTACGCCTCCCTGCAAACTGTGACATGAAGCTAGGAGTTTTGGATGACTTTGTTTCTTGGGCTCTGCCAGCAGGCACAGTTTCACCGCGCCCAGAGCTATGGCCTCTACGTTAACCATCAGCAGCACGCCCACTTCCCCGTCCCTTAGAGCTCGCCTTGTGCATATTGTATAGTATATATGCAACTTGGTCACAACTACAGTAGTGCAAATTTTTATTAACTATATGATCAGAAAAATTTAAACGAATGTCCAATATTCTGAATGCTCAAACGTTATAGAGCAGCCGCAAAAGAGGAACTGCGGACTAAATTAACGGTATTAAATGTAACAACGGATGTCAGCTACATAGACTTTTGAACGGTTGTAATACGCTGTGCACCTAACGTTACTGACAGGGCAAACTTGTTGTTTTTTTTTGCCACCCAAAAAAAAAAAAACAGACGCATTTCACAATGGACTTTGTTCTTTTTGCAACAGAAACAATCTTTCTACCTACTCAAATCCTATCCCTATAGTTTAATTCCCTCCTTGGGCAAATTAAACTGCAGACGCAAATGAGGAACTGCGGCCTAAATTAACGGTATTAAATGTAACAACGGATGTCAGCTACATAGACTTTTGAACGGTTGTAATACGCTGTGCACCTAGCGTTACTGACAGGGCACACTTGGTTTTTTTTGCCACCTAAAAAAAAAAAAAAGCAGACGTATTTCACAATAGACTTTGGTCTTTTTGGAACAGAAACAATCTTTCTACCTACCCAAATCCTATCCCTATAGTTTAATTCCCTCCTTAGGCAAATTAAACTGCAGGAGCAAATGAGGAACTGCGGCCTAAATTAACGGTATTAAATGTAACAACGGATGTCAGCTATATAGACTTTTGAACGGTTCTAATACGCTGTGCACCTAGTGTTACTGACAGGGCACATTTGGGTTTTTTTTTGCCACCAAAAAAAAAAAAATGCAGAAGGATTTAACAATGGACTTTTGTGTCTTTTGAACAATGATACTAACCCTACCTAGATAGAAATTCTATCCCTACACAAGTCCCTCCTTGTGCAAAAGTTATACAGCAAGACGCAAAAGAAGTACTGCAGGCTTAACAGCAGAAATTATAGCAAAGTATGTCAGGTGTATAGTATACAGAGAGTATCCTACAGCATGCAGCAGCACATGTGGCATTAATGGCAGGCCACCTAGTGCTATTTTCACCACCTTTAAACACCCCAAAAATAATAAAATATTGCTTTGTGCCAGATATAATAACCCTTAAAAGGGCTTTTGGGTCTTTTTTGAGTGATTTCTATCCCTGCCTAGCGTGCTTCTCTCCCTACACTGTCTGTCCCTGCTTGCAGCAGCTGTCCCTGGCTCGGTATGTGCCAGTCACATGTCACCAAGTGCTTTACAGCACCCGATTACCGCGTGGTCCCGAGCACCGCCATGTTCGGCAAAATAGTGTATTCGGCCGAACATGTTTGCTCAACACTATTCCTTATAATTGCCTGTGAATCTGTAATTGTCAAGGGACCATTAGACTGTGCATTTCTTTAGGCTATACAATGTGTTGACACCATAAGCAACAGTGAATGAAAAAAAAAGATGACCCTTATAACACATCGATCATATACTTTCCTTTAAAGCATTCTTTATAAATTTGTATCCTTTCAGGTTTTGACCCTTGTCAGACCAAAGGTAACAGGAAGATAAGAAAGTAATTAGATATTTTTGTTTTTTTAATAAACTGATTGATTCTTTCCTCTTTAATTATTATATTGCCTTTTACATTCCTTGTAATGTAGTGAGTTAGAGGTAGTTAGTTAACATATACAAAGCCATTGTTCTGTGTCATATGACCACCAGGCCACATTCCAGAGTGGTTACCTTATAGGACATGAGTACTGTACATTGGACATCCTTAGGAGCAGTGGCTGAGAGATGTAAACCTTTGTGCACAAAGACAAAGAACTCAGCTCCAATGAGAACATCATCCAGGTGGGATTTGGTATGTTACCATCTCTCTTGTATTACCATGGGGTGCCACCAGGTGCTACATTGGTAACATTGTGACTGGAGCTCCCCCATTGTGATTTCTTTGTCAAATTCAGTGAAGCAGCAGCATCAAATGTTTTAATTATTCACTCATCTCTATCTATAAGCACCTTATGGGGGGCATTTTGGTTAAAAATATTCTCTTTTAAATTGGATGTTATTAGTTTTACTTCTACAGCTTTCAGTTTTCAGTGCATTTGCAGACTAGAAAGATTTCTGCTTCACACTAAATCTGACATAGAACTGTTGGCTGAATCTGTAGCCCTTATCTTTGAACGCCTGGCAGCTCATAAATGCTCATTGTAGCTAAATTCTTAGCATTTTTATCATAATCTATAATTGTTGTGGTTCTGATCTTTCAAGAGGCCAGAACTCAGGGCTAAAGATCTAGCGGAAAGAGCAGTTCTCTGATGGATTCAATGTAAAGTAGAGCGCCTGCTAGTCTGCAAATGCACTGAAACTGAAAGCTATAGAACAAAAACTTAACTTTCTAATACCAGTTAAAATAATTTTTGCATAAAGTGCATAAAATGTAATATTTCAAAAAGGCTCCAAAAACGTAAGTTTAACATCTGTCGTGGGTAAACTGTTTGAAGGTTTTCTAAGAGATACTATCTTGGAGTAACTCAATGAAAATAAGCAAATTACTCCATATCAGCATGGCTTCATGAGGGATCGGTCATGTCAAACCAATTTAATCAATTTCTATGAGGTGGTAAGTTCTAGACTTGACCGTGGTGAATCAATGGATGTCGTTTATCTGGACTTCTCCAAAGCGTTTGACACGGTACCACATAAAAGGTTAGTATATAAAATGAGAATGCTTGGACTGGGAGAAAATGTCTGTATGTGGGTAAGTAACTGGCTCAGTGATAGAAAACAGATGGTGGTTATTAACGGTACATACTCAGATTGGGTCACTGTCACTAGTGGGGTACCACAGGGGTTAGTATTGGGCCCTATTCTCTTCAATATATTTATTAATGATCTTGTAGAAGGCTTGAACAGTAAAATATCAATTTTTGCAGATGACACTAAACTGTGTAAAGTAATTAACACAGAAGACGACAGTACACTGCTACAGATAGATCTGGATAGACTGGAGGCTTAGGCAGAGAAGTGGCAGATGAGTTTTAACACTGTCAAATGTAAGGTTATGCATATGGGAAGGAATAATGCAAGTCACCAGTACATACTGAATGGTAAAACATTGGGTAACTCTGACATGGAAAAGGACCTAGGAATTTTAGTGAACAGCAAACTAAGCTGTAGAAACCAGTGTCAGACAGCTGCTGCCAAGGCCAATAAGATAATGGGTTGCATCAAAAGGGGCATAGATGCCCGTGTTGAGAACATAGTCCTGCCACTTTACAAATCACTAGTCAGACCACACATGGAGTACTGTGTACAGTTCTGGGCTCATGTGAACAAGGCAGACATAGCAGAGCTGGAGAGGGTTCAGAGGAGGGCAACTAAAGTAATAACTGGAATGGGTGTACTACAGTACCCAGAAAGATTATCAAAATTAGGGTTTTTCACTTTAGAAAAAAAACGACTGAGGGGAGATCTAATAACTATGTATAAATATATCAG
The DNA here is from genome assembly GCA_900303285.1 of Rhinella marina. Taxonomy (NCBI): domain Eukaryota; kingdom Metazoa; phylum Chordata; class Amphibia; order Anura; family Bufonidae; genus Rhinella; species Rhinella marina. Next base: position 39,808 of record ONZH01012098.1, on the reverse strand, counting down.
ATCTCTCCCATGATCTATTTATCCCCAGGACTGTGACTGTCACAAGGGGACATCCTCTGCGCCTGGAGGAAAGAAGATTTGTACACAAGTATAGAAGAGGATTCGTTACTGTAAGAGTAGTGAGAATATGGAACTCTCTGCCTGAGGAGGTGGTGATGGTAAGTTCACTAAAAGAGTTCAAGAGGGGCCTGAATGTATTTCTGGAGGGTAATAATATTACAGGTTATAGTTACTAGAGATAGGTCGTTGATCCAGGGAGTTATTCTGATTGCCTGATTGGAGTCGGGAAGGAATTTTTTGGGGAAAATGGCCTTGTACCTCACAGGGTTTTTTTTTGTCTTCCTCTGGATCAACTTGTAGGAAAACAGGCTGAACTGGATGGACAGATGTCTTTTTTTGGCCTTATAAACTATGTTACTATGTATAATAATAATAATAATAATAATAATAATAATAATAAATGCACCCAAAGGTATCCATAGCCTCTCAATATGAATTTGTGTGTTACCACATGTCCATATAGATATCATTTCTAAGCAGAGAACTGTACATTTTTCAAACTATGCATTGTTAAACATTTGTTTCATATATTATCTTCCAACTAAATTGTGTCACATAATTAAGCCTTCACTTCAATATTCTTCTTGTTAGACTGCAACTATTATAATTTTTTCAGTGACCTTCTAGGCCCCCGAAAAATAAAACCGTACTTCCATCTGTGAACAGATATAACTGAACAGCCAGTGAGCAGGATTAGATAAATCCCACATTTCATTGGTTTTGAAAGTCACAGGTAAAAGTCATCCATCCATTTCCTTGTTGAGCACCGCTGGAGAGAGGATATGAATGATTTTTTTGTCCAGGCTATGTAGCCTGACAAGGTCCAGATTGAAATTAAATTATGCAAGTTTGCTCCTGCAGTGCTTTGATGCTTTGATGTATTTTTTCACTTTATGTTGCTAGGTGAATAATAGAACATTAGGAATATAAAGTCAGTATTCTTCTGTATTGCCAGTAGTGTGTCCCAAAGAAGGAAATTCTGTGCTTGTGCCTCTAAGTAGGATTTTATGCATTTCATACAGTGAATAATTCTAAAACTTATCCATCAACCCAAGAGGATGCAGGAACACAAAACTGTATAAAGCTGAACAAATACAAAATAATATTAGAACTGCAAAAAAAAAAAAAAATATTTGCAGAGATTTACGAAACTAAATGTGCTTTGAACCAAATGTATTATGTGTACATCTCTTGAGAATTGGATGTGGCTTATCTAGAAAGATCATGATTTACTGAGAAAGGGGGTAGGACTTTAAAGGGTCACTAACTTTTCAAAAAACATTTGATATTTGTTATAGCGACATACAGTGGCGTACATAGAGAAGTAAGGGCCCCGTAGTAAGGATCAAACCAGGCCCCCCACACAGAACAGAAAGGTTTCCGCCTAAACCCCTTTCAATTACCCTTGGGACATTTTTCCACTGCCTCATTTGCTAAAAGTTGTTCCTTTAGAGCAGGCATCCCCAAACTGCGGCCCTCCAGATGTTGCAAAACTACAACTCCCAGCATGCCCGGATGGCCTACAGCTATCAGCCTACAGCAGGGCATGGTGGGAGTTGTAGTTTTACAACAACTGGAGGGCCGCACTTTGGGGATGCCTGCTTTAGAGGGTAGAGTCCTGACCAAGTTTTCACCCCAGTAGAAAAGGGGATCATCCCAGCTGGGCCCCCTCTTGTCCTGGTCTCCATAGCAGTCGCATGGTCTGCCACTATGGTAGTTACATCTCTGGCGACAGATCATATGCTTAGGTCTTTGGGAGTTTGAGTGCTGACACCCCCACCATTCTCTACAATGAGGGGAGAGAATCATGCATGCTGTGTTTTTTCTCCTGGCTTCACAAGACTAGCTCTCAGTCCATCTCCATTCTGTGCAGTGAGGAAAGAGAGTGTGATATGCATACGCTTCTCCCCCTTTATTCTAGAGATCAGTGAAGATTACAGCACTCAGACCCCCACAGATCTAAACTTTTGATATGTATTTATGACATAGTAAAACATTTTTGAAAGGTTATAGTGACCCTTTTTTTAAATGGAAAACTCATGTTAGTAACTTTTGTAAAATACTTTATTAGGGAAGTATGTGTAGAAATTTTGCCTCTAAAGTGTTCCCTTAACAGCACTAAGAGAATCCACTACAGTGGATGCAGCCAAACCTATCTACCTATTTTCTCAGCACTAACCAGTAATTGACAACTAAAATAGAGAGGAGCAGGGCCGCAGTGATCAGTGTTTACAGTGTTTAGTTCTTGCTGTTCATTGTGGCACTGATCTCTGTCTTCTTAGAGCTTACTGCCTAACCAGGGACAGTGCTGGGAAGATAGAGAACAGCACCACAGGAAACAGTAAGGCCCCATTCACACGACCGTATGAATGGGGCTGTATCTATTCTGCAATATTGCGTCATAGATGTGGCCCCATTCACCTCTATGAGAGCACACAGCTGCAGCACCAAGCTGGCTCCACATAAAAAGATAAAACATGTCTTATACTTGTCCGCATGAGCGGACAAGTATAGGCATTTTGAATGGGGTGCCCAGCCGTGTGTTCCGCAGAGCCGCCGAACACACGCCAGGCGGCAGCCGTAGCATTGCGGGTCTGCATTATTGCGGACCCGCAATAATACGGCCGTCTGAATGGGCCCTAAGGGGCACATTTATTAAGACCGAACTTTTAGACTCCAGTCTTAATAAAGCCCTGCACTGGCGGTGGATTGGTCACAGTTATGTAGAGGCACCGGCCTCTACATAACTTTGGCAGATCAACCAGCGTTTCTAAATGTAAGACAACATCCTTGCTGGTTTATATTTAGACCATTTTCTATATCTAAAACAGGTGTAGAAAATGGTAAATGTCGGCCCGTCCCTTTCCCCACCCATGCCACTCCATTTCTTTAGGCCTGGGGAGCGGGGAAAAGTCGCAGAACCTTACGCCGCAATCTGTGCCAGAAATAGGCCTAATATAGGCCCCTAAGTGCTAAACACTGGTATACAGTACACTGAGGCTGTTTTTACAGGCAGTGTTTGGTCAATAATTTCCATCAGTGATTGATTGCCAAAACCAGGAATGGAGTTTACACAGAAATAAGATATGGAAAGATTTGCAACTGTTCTGTGTTTTTGACCTACACTGGTTTTCACTCACAATCACTGATGGAAATCACTGATCAAAAAATGTCAAACACTGACTGTGTGAAAGTAGGCTGACTGTCAGGCGTGATCTCTTGTTAGCGCTGGGAAGATAGGGAAAGAAGCAAAGGTGATCAATAGTGATGAGCGAGCATGCTCGGCCGAATTTGCTGTTTGGCCGAGCATGCCTGCCCTCGGGTCCACTCGGTGTTCGACAGAACACCGAGTGTACTAGAGCACAAAGCTCGAGTCCTCTCCCCGCACCAAGACGGATCCGTCATGACCCCAATGCAAGTCAATGGGGACGGATCCGTTTGGTGTGACACACTAGTAAACGGATCCGTCCTCCATTGACTTTCAATGGAGTTCATGACTGATCCGTCCTTACCTTTCCCAGCAGCTCCCTCCTCCCTCCAGCAGCAACTTACCACTCTGCGCCCTGTCTTTCCTGCTGGAAGACATCGGGAGCTGCTGGGGAAGGTAAGTAATGTGTCTGTGTCCTTTTTTTTTTTTTTCATTTGGGGGACTTGTGTAAACCAGGCACCCCCCGCTCTTCCGGGGGGGGCCTGGTTTAGTCCCATAGACTTCAATTATGCTCGGGTGCTCGGCCAAGCACTCGAGCACTCCTGAGTGCTCGACCAGAGCCCCCGAGCTCTAAGTGCTAAACAAATGTGTGTTAAATGAATCAAGTGGTTTTACATTGTGGAAGAACACAGAACCTCGGTCATTTTATTATAACCCTTTCAGCCCCTGATATTTTTGTTCGATTTTTGCATTTTCGCTTTTCACTCTTTGCCTTTCCAAAGCCATAAATATAAAGTCTTGTTTTGTTTTTGTTTTTTTTTTTGCTAGAGAAATTTTTATAGCAAAACTGACCACTTACTTTAATTATTCTGATCAGTATAATTATAGCGATACCAAATAAGTATAGTTTTTCTGCCATTTTAATACTGATAAAAAATAAAAACCTTGAGATTTTTTTTTTTCCCTTTTCATCGCTATATTCTAAACCCTATAACTTTTTTGTAGTTATCTGTGCAGAGCTGTGTGAGGATTCATTTTCCCGGGGTGAGAATATCTACTTTTCATTGATACCATTTTGGGATGTGTTTGACTTTTTGATTACTTTTTATTTAACTCTTTTGTGTGAGATAAAGTTTTTGTTTGCTTTTACATGTCATCATGCACCTGCACTTTATTTTTAATTGTTTGGTGGTGCTGGTTTAACTTTTTTTTTTTCTCAGTATTAATGCTCGTGCACATGTACATGTTTTCCTTTCGTGTCCATTCCATTTTTTTGGCGGACCATATGCGGAACCATTCATGTCAATGGATCAGCAAAAAAAATAACAGAAGTTACTCTGTGTGCATTCTGTTCCCGTACATCTATGCAAAGAAATAGAACATGGCCTATTAGTGTCCGCAATACGGACAAGGATAGGACTGTTCTATTAGGGCCCAGCTGTTCCGTTCTGCAAAATACGGAATGCACACGGACGTTATCCATATTTTTTGCGGATCCGTTTTTGCGGACTGCAAAATACATATGGTTGTGTGCATGAGCCCTAATTCTGTGTTGTGCTGTTCCTCCTGGAAGTGTATGAATAAACTAATAACTGGGTGTTGCCAGTTGGGGTTGTGTCCCTACATACTTTGACACTTTCCAGTCAGGCTGTGTAGGGACATGGAAAATGGTAACATCCAGATGTCTATTTAGTCAAAAATATTCTGTAGGAATAAAAGAGAACTGTCACAACACAGAGTAAGGGCTCATGTACACAAACGTATTTTCTTTCCGTGTCCCGTTTTTTTTTTGCAGACCGTATGCGGAACCATTCATTTCAATGGGTCTGCAAAAAAACGGAAGGTACTCAGTGTGCATTCCATTTCCGTATGTCCGTATTTCCATTCCACAAAAAATACAACCTTTCCTATTATTGTCTGCATTGCAGACAAGGATAGGACTGTTCTATTAGGGGCCAGCTGTTCCGTTCCGCAAAATACGGAATGCAAATGGACGTCATCCTTATTTTTTGCGGATCCATTTTTTGCGGACTGCAAAATACATACGGTCGTGTTCATGAGGCCTTATGAAAAAAATGTTCCAGAATTGTTTTTAGATGGGGAATTGAATGCTAGTATTTACTAAAATAGGCAGTTTAGCCAGTGACATGTCTTCTTTAAGATTGTATTTCTGGAGTGGACACACATGGCATGACAGTGTTTTTGTTTGGATCTTTTTATTTTTATGCAGTAACTATATCTGTATTGTGTATCTATTTGGAAGCATAATTCAGGAAATAGAAAGATTCATTACATATCTCCAAAGAACTAAGCAACTTAAGCAGAGGAAAAGCTCTTTGTTGCTGGTATTTGTTCAAATGCCGTTCTGCAAGACCTTTTTCTCATTTTTGCTTCCTGAACCATGAACAAATTCCATGACTGGTAAAGAAAGGCGGCTTATGCATCTTTACTGTGCCAGCAGCTGTGAAGACAATTTTATGCTGCCATTTCCAATAAGTATAAAAAAAATTCACAGCGCACAAATGAAAACTTGTGACAGTGAGAAAAAGTACTGTTAGCCACGGGGGATGAGAAGACCAAAGAATGCTGAAAAGTCCACGCTATTACAGATCAGCTCTGCTGAACATTAAATGTCACAGATATCATTTTATAAAGAATCACAGTTGGCGTTTTTCACTTTAAGAAAAAATAAATTAATGAATTACACATGTACTGTATCTCCTGGAAAACCATTTCAAATGTCCACAATAGCGCAGGAAAGAAATAGAGGGGAAAAAATAGAATCATTTATCTTTCATTTTGCTCAGATGAATTTACCAATTTCACGTAAAACATAAACTGGTAAAAGTATTGAGAAATCCATTTGGGAAGGTGTGAGTAATGGGGACATTTATAAAAGTGGACTGGAAACTAATTCTTTCATTCTCCATTTTGGTATGGTGTTTTCAAGATGGTTTCTGATGTGTGAATGTGTATTTGTCTCCTTCTAGAAGTTTCCCATTGTTGCATAATTCTTATAATATTCAATATGGGGAGCCTCAATAACACATAAGACAGAATTATTACAGGATTTTTAGGGAACTGTTATCCCAGACTAGACATGAGCGAATCATCCAAAATTCGCTTTGCCGAATATTCGTCGAACTTTTCAAAAGATTCGTACCTCATACGAATTTATTCGGTGAAGCTGCATACAAATCATGTTATTATGTGGTGTTTTGCAAACATTCGCGCACTAATAACGAACAGACAGTTGTTAAAGGTACGCAACTTATGTGAACACGTACGCATGAGCGTACAAATTGCATATGAAAATCACGGGCTTTGCTAGAGCGGAATGGTGGAGCAGGAGGAAAGCTCTGAGTCTGACCCCTGGCTACATGATACTGTATCAGCAGATGACAGCAGATCATCCGGCTGAGACTGAGATGAGCGTGCCATGCACTCCACTACCTCATCCACTTTCTCCTCCACTACAATTTTGCGCCTTGGTGGGTTAGCCTGGTGGAAAAATGGCCAACTATTGCTGTCATGCCTTCAGCAGTTTGGTTTTCCTAAATGTGTATTCACTGTATTCATTGTATTGAAAATGTGTAATATAGTTTACATTGCACTGTATTATTGTGTTAGGGCTCTCTCTCTAATGCCCATTTACACACACTGCATTACATTATGTTACTGAACCATCTGAGCTTCCATACATGTGACATGTGACCCCTGGTGACATCACAAGCTCAGTCTGAGCATCTACTTCCTCATTCTCCCCTGGTATAGTGATGAGGGAACATCCATCCAGCCCCATCCATTTCATCCATGCTTACAGTAGCATCGCTGGTGAGACACATGAGCCATCCAGCATGGCAGCTTTACATGTTACAACATATTATTAGCATTACATGTTCCTAAGTGTTAGCTATAGTCAGCAGCTGTAGACCATGCGTTCTCTGTGCATGGTATAACATGCCATCTGCATCACCACATGTGTTCATTCTAATGTATAGTCATCCTTGAGTTACATTGATGTACTGTATATGTGATATGTATGCGTGCACATGTCTTATCTTATGTTATATGCGTTTTACTGTATTTTCATTGCCACATGTCTGTGCATATAGTAAGTGCATCTTTTCTATGTCCCTCAGTTTTACTCTATTGTTCTACAATAAAAGACAAGTTGGATGAACTCCAGTGTGGTGCATTGTGGAGCAAGAGTTTAGGCTGTCTGTCAAATTGAATAGCTCATTTAAGGAGGACAGAACAGTAAAACAGCGGCTTCTATCAAGCTGGATATCAGAAGGGGCATCTTCTATCAAGCTGGATAGAGACACAGCAGCATCTCACAGGCTGGACACCAGTAAACCATGGTTTCTCACAAACCACGCACTACTGATCCCAGCACCGTGCTGTGTCACAGCAACACCGCTACACTATACCCTCAACATTGACAAGTGTGCAAGGCCATACACAGCATCACCATGTCTACTAGAGAGACCGGAGCATTTGAGATAAGGTCCCATGTCTCGGGTAGCTCCAGAAGCTCAAGGAAGTCAGTGAGCAGCTCCATGGTCGCCACTGCCCGCGCAAAAGCTGAAGCCGCCAAAACGCGAGCAGCCTATGCAGAGCAGGAAATGCAGATAAAATTAGAGAGAGCGCGCCTGGAAGCATCACTAGAGAAGGCACGTATAGAAGCAACTGCAACACTGGAGAAACTTACAGTTGAAAAGGAGGCTGTAGCCGCTATAGCTAAAGCAGAAGTTTTAGAGGAAGCAGCAAATCCCACAGCTGAAAGACTCAGCAACATATTTCAGACCACACATAGTCATCATGATAACTTGCTACGTACTTCAGACTATGTACTGCAACATGCCAAATCAGATGACAATCTGCATCCACGTCCAGAAGCAGAATCAACTCCTGATAACAAGTTCCTGCAGTATCTTCTGACCCAACAAGCAACCTCAGCTGAACAGACACCCTACACCAAACAAGAGAGTAGTTTTGTCTACAATCAGCCCTCCATGCAACCTGTGCCAAAACCAGCAGATGACCGCAGTACAGCCAGATCCCTTAAGAAGGAGCAAATCGATTGTGACCTTTATAGCAACAACATGCCTATGAACCACAATGGGCCACCAGACCCCCTACATGGCACCTTGCCTCCAGATCTATCACATAGAGACAGACCAAGGTATGTCAGATTTCTTCAAATTCTTTGCAAGACATGAGCTAATAACTAAAGGACTCTCAAAGTTTAATGACAGACCTGAAAGCTATAGAGCATGGCGTTCATCGTTTAGAAACACAATCAGAGATCTAGATCTGTCTGCAAGTGAAGAAGTTGATCTCTTAGTCAAGTGGCTAGGAAATGAGTCAACAGAGCATGCAAGGCGGATAAGAGACATCAACATTAACTACCCAACCAGAGGGTTAAACATGATATGGGAGAGACTTGATGAGTGTTATGGCGCACCAGAAGTGATAGAAGAAGCACTCTTTAAAAGAATTGCAGACTTTCCTAAAATTCAAAACACAGGTTTCCAAAAGCTGAGAGAGCTAAGTGATCTGCTAATGGAACTCCAAGTCGCCAAAGCTGAGGGAGACTTGCAAGGTCTAACATTCTTGGACACAGCACGTGGCATCAAACCCATAGTCCAGAAACTACCTTATAGTCTACAAGAAAAGTGGATTACTCAAGGCTCCAACTACAAGCAAAGGTACAACGTCCCATTTCCTCCATTCTCCTATTTTGTGGACTTTGTGCACCAACAAGCAAAGACTAGAAACGATCCTAGCTTTGATTTCTCAACACGGGACACTGCTTACCCCAAATCAGGTAAACCTGCCTTGCTTTACAACATGAAAGGTACACCTGTTGCAGTACACAAAACCAGTGTATCTCCTACAGACTCTTTTCACAAAACTTACAACACTACAGAGTCTGAGAAGATCACAACAAAAGACTCACAGAGAGAGTGCCCTCTACACAAGAAACCTCACTCACTGCTGAAATGTAGGGGTTTTAGAGAAAAGACCCTCAAGGATCATAAAACCTTTCTCAAAGAAAATCATATTTGCTACAAGTGTTGTGCAACAAGCTCTCATCTAGCAAAAGACTGTACAGCAAACATCAAGTGCTCAGAATGCGACAGCAAAGAGCATAATACGGCATTACATCCAGGGCCAGCTCCATGGACTCTCACACCCTCAGACCAGGTCACAGAGCACGGAGGGGAGGAGAAAGATGTACCTCCTGAAGTGACACCCCAGTGCACCCAGGTATGTGGAGAGGGTCTCAGTGGAAAATCTTGCTCCAAGATATGTCTTGTTACAGTTTACCCCATGGGTCACAAAGAGAAAGCAGTGAGGTTATACGCCATCCTTGATGATCAAAGCAATAGATCCCTTGCCAGCTCAACTTTCTTTGACATCTTCAACATCAAAGGAAGCAGCTCTCCATATTCACTTAAAACTTGTACTGGCTTGAGTGAAGAAACAGGGAGAAGAGCTATCCATTATCAAATTGAATCCTTAGATGGAGAAACCTCTCTGCCTCTACCCACCTTGATTGAATGCAATCATATTCCAAACAACAGAGAGGAGATTCCTACACCTGAGGCAGCATTACATCATGGACATCTAAAAACCATAGCACATCTCATTCCTGCACTTGACCCAAAGGCTCAGATAGTACTCCTGCTTGGAAGGGACATCATCAGAGTCCACAAGGTGAGGAAACAGATAAATGGCCCTCACAATTCTGCATATGCTCAGAAGCTTGACCTGGGATGGGTCATTATAGGAAACGTTTGCCTAGGGAATGTTCACAAACCAACCACTGTAAATTGCCTCTACACAAGTACATTAGAGAATGGTCGCCCATCAATGTTTCTGCCTTGTCCTAACAAGTTCCTTGTGCGAGAAAAGCCTGCAAGTCGTATGTATCCAGACTTCACAGAAACCAGAAACTATTCCCGTGGTGATGACTGAGATCACTTGGGGTGTATAGTCTTCCAGAGTACCAAAGAAGATCACAAGATAGCGCCCTCTATTGAAGATGAAACCTTCCTTAACATAATGGAACAAGGATTCTTCAAGGATGAAGCAAACAACTGGGTTGCACCACTTCCTTTCAGGACACAGAGACGCCATCTTCCCAATAACAGGGAACAGGCCCTAAAACGCTTTTCTTCACTCAGACGCAACTTTCAGAAAAGACCAGAGATGAAGGAACATTTCTTCTCATTCATGAACAAAATATTTGAAAATGGCCATGCAGAAGAAGCTCCACCCTCAAAAGAAAAGGAAGAACACTGGTACCTGCCAATCTTTGGTGTCTACCACCCTAAGAAGCCAGGACAAATCCGGGTAGTGTTTGACTCCAGCTCTCAGTATCAAGGAGTCTCCCTCAATGATGTTCTTTTGACAGGTCCAGACCTTAACAACACACTTCTTGGTGTCCTCATCCGATTCCGTAAAGAACCCATTGCCATTGTTGCTGACATACAACAAATGTTCCATTGTTTCCTGGTTAAAGAAGAGCATAGGAACTTCTTGAGATTCTTCTGGTTCAGAGACAATGATCCTACCAAAGACATCATAGAATACCGCATGAAGGTACATGTTTTTGGCAACAGTCCATCTCCTGCAGTTGCTATTTATGGACTCAGACGCTCTGCCCAAGAAGGTGAAAAAGACTATGGGCAAGACGTTAGGCGATTTGTTGAAAGAGACTTTTATGTGGATGATGGCCTAAAGTCACTTTCTTCTCCAGAAGATGCAATCAGCTTACTCAAAAGAACACAAAGTATGCTTGCCTGTTCAAACCTCAGACTGCATAAGATTGCTTCAAACAGCAAAGTCGTCATGGAGGCCTTCCCCCACTCAGGATCATGCCAGTGATCTGAAACATCTGGACTTCACAACAGACGCAATAACCATGCAGCGCAGCCTAGGGCTCAACTGGGATCTCAAGTCCGACACCTTTACCTTTCAGGTCAACCAAGAACAGAGGCCTTTCACACGACATGGTGTCTTATCTACCATCAACAGTCTGTATGATCCACTTGGGTTTGCAGCACCTGCGATCATCCAAGGTAAGACGCTGCTCAGAGACTTAACTACAGACACATGTGAGTGGGACTCGCCACTTTCTCCAGAGAAAGAGACACTATGGGTAACATGGAGAGACTCTCTTAATATGTTGTCTGACCTACACATACCTAGACCATATACCCTTATCTCTTCTGCAGAAGTTCAGTCTAGAAAACTGTGTATATTTTGTGACGCTTCAGTAAAAGCAATTGCTGCAGTTGCCTACCTTAAGACAATAGACATTCAAGGTCAAGTCCATATTGGCTTTATCATGAGTAAGGCAAAGCTAGCGCCATGTCCTGAACCTACCATTCCAAGACTGGAACTGTGTGCTGCTGTTCTGGCAGTAGAGCTAGCAGAACTTATTGTGTCAGAAATAGACATTACACTTGATGACACAGTGTTTTACACAGACAGCAAAGTAGTGTTGGGCTACATTTACAATGAGTCCAGGAGGTTCTATGTATATGTACATAACAGAGTCCAAAGGATTAGGAAGTCAACACAGCCTACACAGTAGTACTATGTGTCAACTGATCACAACTCAGAAGATCATGCCACAAGAGCTGTACCAGCATCCCAACTCAAAGACACTACTTGGCTTACAGGGCCTAAATTCCTATATAAGCCAGTACATGATACTCTTAAGGAACGCACATATGAGCTACTAGAGCCAGAATCTGATGCAGAGATTCGTCCTCAAGTTTCTGTTCTTACCACAACAGTTACTATTAGACAGCTTGGATCCAAACGTTTCAGTAGATTTTCTACTTGGAAGTCTTTAAACAGAGCAATAGCTTCCTTAATCCACATAGCCAGATCCTTTAGAGTCAAACCATTAGGATCAGAGCATTGCAAGGGCTGGCACTACTGTCACAAGGCTTATACAGTAGACGAGCTTACTCAGGCCAGAGACATTATCATCCAATGTGTGCAACAAGAGGCTTATGCACGAGAACTTGAATTGCTTCAGAATCATAAGAGTGTCCCTAAAGACAGTTCCCTCAAGAGACTTGACCCATTTATAGATGCTAATGGACTGTTGAGAGTTGGGGGACGCATCACAAATGCAAACCTTGAGAGTAAGGAGTGTAATCCAATCAGACTCCCACGCAACCATATTGCATCTTTACTTGTACAACACTACCATGAACAGACTAAGCACCAAGGACGCTTGTTCACTGAGGGAGCTTTACGTACAGCTGGATTCTGGATAGTGGGAGCAAAGAGACTCGTCAGTTGTGTTATTTTCAGATGTATCACTTGCAAAAAGCTTTGTGGTATGTTTCAGTCACAGAAGATGGCTAATCTTCCCACAGACAGACTCAGTACAGACCCTCCTTTCACAAATGTTGGTCTTGATGTGTTTGGCCCCTGGTCTGTCACCACTCGGCAAACTAGAGGAGGCCAGGCAAATAGCAAACGTTGGGCAGTCATATTTACCTGCATGAGTATTAGGGCTGTTCATATAGAAGTTATTGAGTCCTTGGACACGTCAAGCTTCATCAATGCCCTCAGACGTTTCATTTCTATTAGAGGCCCAGTGAAACATATTCGCTCTGACAGAGGTACCAATTTTGTTGGAGCTTGTAAGGAACTAAAAATCTCTTCAAACATCAACAGTGACCGTGTGGAGAGATATCTTACTGATCAACATTGTACATGGACATTCAACCCTCCACATTCTTCTCACATGGGAGGCTCATGGGAGCGTATGATCGGCATAGCTCGTAGGATCCTTGATTCTATATTTCTACAGCTGGGAACCTCAAGGCTCACCCATGAGACCCTCACTACATTCATGGCCGAAGTAGTAGCCATCATAAATTCCAGACCCTTAACATCTATATCCAGTGATCCAGAGGAGCCCCTTCTGCTAACTCCTTCCACTCTTCTCACTCAAAAGGTTGGTACAGCTGCAGCTTCTCTTGGTGAGTTTAGTACCAAGGACTTGTACAAGTGTCAGTGGAGAAGAGTACAAACTCTAGCAGATGCCTTCTGGGATAAGTGGAGAAAACAGTACGTCTCTACCTTACAGACACGAGACAAATGGCAAGTCAGCAAACCCAACATGCAAGTGGGAAATGTTGTGCTTGTAAAAGACTCTCAGTCAAAGAGGAATGAATGGCCCCTAGGACTGATAACCCAGGTGTTTCCAAGTAAGGACGGCAAAGTAAGAAAGGTGGAAGTCAAAGTTTGCCGACAAAAGGAACCCAAACTTTTCCTCAGACCTGTAACTGAACTGGTTTTGCTATTCTCTCCAGAAGGTGCCATAAAGTGGTATCCTTGGGATACCAGGCGGGGAGTGTCATGCCTTCAGCAGTTTGGTTTTCCTAAATGTGTATTCACTGTATTCATTGTATTGAAAATGTGTAATATAGTTTACATTACACTGTATTATTGTGTTAGGGCTCTCTCTCTAATGCCCATTTACACACACTGCATTACATTATGTTACTGAACCATCTGAGCTTCCATACATGTGACATGTGACCCCTGGTGACATCACAAGCTCAGTCTGAGCATCTACTTCCTCATTCTTCCCTGGTATAGTGATGAGGGAACATCCATCCAGCCCCATCCATTCCATCCATGCTTACAGTAACATCGCTGGTGAGACACATGAGCCATCCAGCATGGCAGCTTTACATGTTACAACATATTATGAGCATTACATGTTCCTAAGTGTTAGCTATAGTCAGCAGCTGTAGACCATGCGTTCTCTGTGCATGGTATAACATGCCATCTGCATCACCACATGTGTTCATTCTAATGTATAGTCATCCTTGAGTTACATTGATGTACTGTATATGTGATATGTATGCGTGCACGTCTTATCTTATGTTATATGCGTTTTACTGTATTTTCATTGCCACATGTCTGTGCATATAGTAAGTGCATCTTTTCTATGTCCCTCAGATTTACTCTGTTCTTCTACAATAAAAGACAAGTTGGATGAACTCCAGTGTGGTGCATTGTGGAGCAACAGTTTAGGCTGTCTGTCAAATTGAATAGCTCATTTAAGGAGGACAGAACAATTGCGAATTCTACAAGTAGAAGCTCCGGCTACAGGTCCTTTGGCACTGCTGCCCTGTGCCACCTTCTCCTTTTTTTTTGGAGCTCGAGGTCTGGCTGAAACCCTTTTGCTTTTTCCATGCCAGACATTTTTCACTTGACTGTGGCCCTGCAGCTGGTCTTTGTCTCTCTCCCTGTCTCTCTCCCTGTCACTCTCCCTGTCACTCTCCCTGCCTGATTAATTACTAGCCCTGCACTGGCCCTGCACTTGCACTGCACTGGCCCTGCAGTATCCCTGATATGTGTAATATGGATTCCCAGAACAATTACACCCCAATTTTAACAAAACAGTTCTCTGTCTCTCAGAACTTCACAGACAGTGCTTCTGCTCGTCTTAACAGTCGCAGCACAACTGATGCGTCACTGGCTTACCGAGCCTGAGCCAATCAGAGAAAGCCCTTCCCACTGGGTCAGGTGACCACTTTCTTCCCGGGCTTTATGGCGCACGAATAACGAACTGTAAAAGTTCGCTAATTAACTGAATTCATACACATCAGCGTATAACTTATACGTAACATTATCGTACAATTTATCGGACAAGTACATAGCGAATGCATAGAAAGCGTTAAGAACATTTTCGAATCTAACGAAGCGAATCTAAAAAAATCCGGATTCACTTTGCAGCGTAAAATTTCCAAGATTCGTATCGAATCTACGAAGCGGCGAATATATTTGCTCATCTCTATCCCAGACCTATGTACATAAGTAACTACCACTTTAAAATTAAAAACTTTTTGAACTACTTCTATGCTAGGTTCAGATCATGTTTTGTCTCTACTTTTGGCATGTACACTAGAATATTCTCCTGACCTGATTCTGTTGGGCATTACTCCTGCAAGTGCCCTGAGGGTAGTCCTTCACTATGAAGTGCTTTCTGCGGTCTGCTCTGAGTGACAGCTGTAACAGTATCACAGTGGGATGACTCACAACAGAGGGGGGAGGGCAATGAATCAGTTTACTGCAGAGAGCTTAAAGGAGTTATCCAACCCCTATGATGGGGACGAGCCTCCCTAGCATTGCAGTTGACACTATGTTAACCCAGTTTGCCACAGCCCCTCCCCAGGGGCCATTTAATCTGAGATCACCATTATAAATCCTATTAAGAGGGTAAACATTCACATTTACAAAATAAAATTATTATATCCCCCAGATCTAAATCCAATCTTGTTAAATGGCTTTGCCAGAAGCTGTTTTAAGAATGGCTCTCTCTGGAGGACCACTACCATCCATTGAAATCAATATGTCACCATTCATTTCAGTGGATGCCATGTAATGCATAATTTTCCATGTACAGGTCCTTGAGGAAAAAGTTTACAGGGCAATGATGTTCACAAGGTTATAGAAGCATATAAAAGATAAAGGTGGGCACCCAAAAAAAAAACAAAGTCTGGTTGCTATAAGATTTTGAAGTCTTTAGTTTCAAAAAGTTATTAATAAATTGTAATACGTCAAAGGGACATGTATTGATTTGTTTTTGACAGAAGCAAGAACAGCCAAAAAATAACTTCAATAACAGCATACATTGATGGAAATAAGACCATAAATCATTATCATCTGGTCATCAGGAGGAAGTGACTGATCACTTCGTGCATCAAGAGACATGTCATCCTGCAGTTTATAAACATTATCTTCTGACATTTAGAAGTTTTATTACTGAGATGGCTGTTTGAAGGCGATGATAAAGCAGGAAGCTCCTCGCTGCTACATCCAATCAATCAGGGACTGAAGTCAAATTTCTATTTACCAACTCAGAATCTAAATGTAAATGTAGAGTCACATCATGGAGACTGTTTTTTATACGGTTGACTAATTGGAGTTCATAAAACAGTAAAAGCACTAATCTCAGCTCCCCAGAGGCTAAGTGAATATCTAACAATTAATTTTAGGAATAAATTGCTAAAAACCTTGTAGCACTCTGCGTTATTGACTGCTAAATGGAGAAATACCAAATTGCACTTTTTAATTGTGTTGGCTCCATAATTGAATGCTTTATCCACAGTGTAAAATAGATTAGAAACATATCATTACTCCATTAGATCTTTTTGGAGTTTTATCCTGTTGCTGTGTTTTTATTGCTAAATGCTAAATGCAACACTAAAATCAATGGTTTGATGTAAAGCAATTGCTCAGGTATGCAGAACACAATGTTTTCCAATTGTAAACTCATTAATAAGAAAGACTCTTACATATAAACCAGTCAAATAAGCAAAATGCTGACCCTGAAAATTTTTGAAAGCAGTTTAAGTTACTTATCTATTCTCAGGATCGTCAGTTGTCACCTACAAATGAAATCTGAGCAACGTGTGCAGCAATGCACACTTGGACATGCACCCTATATACAGGTATTCTTTGCCAAGTGGCAAACAATCTTATGCCCCTCTCTCCTTATCTGTATATACTGACCGTCACCTAGCACCCTGGATCATTTCTTCTACCAGAAGTCAGCACCAGAATTACACAACTCCTTCCATTTCTGTAGCGGATGAAGCTGGTTACTGCAGCACTGCTCTTACTTCTGCAGAACACATGATCAGTGGGGATGCAGGGAGTCTGACCCCCATGGTCAGATATTTAAAGATTGGCCCTCAATATTAAAATACCAAAAGACCTCATTTAATATTGATCAACCATACAAACAATGTAGCACCACATGCATGAATTGTGCTCGCTATAAAAGTTACAAAAGCGACAAAAGCCCACATTTACTAATGTGACTGCATCTAGACTCATTTCTAGTACATAATGTAACATAACTTTTTAGATCTATTTATGCAAATTATCCACTGCTACTTGTTCGACAAGAAGCATCGCTTAGGGGGAAGGTGATGGAGTTTAGAGGAAAGGAACATGGCTTAACAGCATGGTCCAATATTTTGGCATACAATTTTGACAGAAAGCCTACCAATGAGTGGTGTAAATTTACGCAAAACTCTCTAGACATGCTTCTGTATCGTCCAGCTTGAGCTACTGTGATAAATGTGCTGCATTCAGGGTTGGTATATCTGCTCTAATATGAATATATGAGTGCTACTCAGCGTGACCACTGTTCCAACACAAAGTGTCAGAATGACACAAAAATCTGTCTAAAAATTGGTGTAAATTGGCACAATTTGGTGCATCCAGGGTTTCTATACTTTTTTAAACATGCTTGAAAAGGAACCACTCTTAGCAGGAAGGTCTCTTTGCAGGAAAGGGGTGGGCCTAGGATGAGTCTTTTGTGCCAAAATTCCTTCATTATTCTAGTATAAAAATGTGTCTTAAAGTAAGACAACCAATAGTTGGTATTGAGTTAGAAAGGAGTGTCTATCCCTGCATCACATTTACCATCCAGCCTGAGCCCCTGTGATAAATCTGGTGAAGGTCTAGACAGCAGGTCTAAGCTTACGCCATGTTAAGGATTAGTAAATATTGGCCAAAGTCTTCAAATGTTAAAAACCCTTTTCCTATAAAAAAAAAAAAGATCAAGTCGTAAGAAATGAACATTACATTACATGAACAAGATGAACAAGAAACATTACACTTACATAGCCTAAAATACTGTATTTTTCACCCTATAATACGCACTTGCCCATAAAACACAGCTAGGTTTTAGAGAAGGAAAATATGAAAAAAAATAATAATCATTTCATTTTAGACCTCAGAACAGACCACCAGTCATATCCCCAATGTTAATCATACCTCCGCTTACAGACCCAGTCAAACCCCCAGTATTAACCAAACCTCAGATTAGGCCCCTAATGTTAATAAGACCCCAATCATACCTCAGATCAGACCCCCAATGTTAATAAGACCCCCAATCAGACCTCAGCTCAGACCCCCAATGTTAATAAGACCAGATTCATACCTCAGCTCAGACCACCAATGTTAATACGACCCCCAATTAGACCTCAGCTCAGACCTCAATGTTTATTATATCTTCAGAAGAGACAAAACGTCTTTATTATAAGATCTGTGAATCTGTTTACCTCAAGATGTGGTAACGGTAGGAACAGTAGATGATTTAAAAAAAAAAGCTTAGATAAATTCTTAAAATTAAATAACATTAATGCTTATGAAAATGGGTACAATTCTGTTTTTTTTTAATCCACTTCCCTTAATTCACGCTGCTCCAATTCCCTCCCATTCCCTGTTTTTTTTCAGATTATTTCAACCATGTACCTTATATTATCACCCCCTCTCAAGGACAGCCATCGTCTTTTGCAATAACAGACACTGGCAGACTATGTAGTAGTAGATTATTGTAATATTTTGTTTCTCAGCTTGTTTATAACCATTACCTATATACATTTTGTTTGTGTAGTTCAGTTATTTACAGTACTTTACATTATTACCGTCTCTTAACGCCATATCAGCATCCATTGTCTTTTACAATATCAGACACTGGAAGACTGTATGGTAAGTTATTGTACTATTTCACATTTATCAGGATGAGGTCCTATGGGAAGAGTTATACAACATACCAATTTTATACAGCATTCTTGCTCAGATTTGGGTTTCTTTGTTTTAGCTGCACTGTGCATATCACAAAGATATCGAGAGCAGTAACCAAATTGTTCTGGGGCAGCCAACCACAACGCTACCACCTGTCTTCATTTTCTACCTAAAATACTGCAATTTTCTAGTCGATTTTTGTATTATCTTTTATTCTAAAGTGCAGCTGTCCAAAATCTTCAGGGGCTTCACTTAATCCACCATAAAGGTAGTTTGATACGTTGCAGACGTGCTGTAATTTAGGAGCAGTGCATACTACTTAAACAGTATATTATTTCTGAAGAAAACTTGAACACAACAGCAATTTTAATAAGCTGTGTGAAACAAATGAGTGCCATCTGTTCTATTTCAAGTGTTTATAACTGTCACCTCATATTGCACTTAAGTACTTGTTTTTGCCGTCACATCACTAGAAAAAGACTTTAAGTGATTTTGTAACAGAAGAAAACACAGCAATTCTATGCTAAAGCAAATGCATATGTGCAGAACATCACATAGTGTAGGAATACTTTATTACTTTATGTCAAGGACTCTCCCATACTGTCTGCTGAGAAATAAACCTTTTCTAAAGTTGCAGCTTTTATGTACAGTAATTGGTTCCAAAAGCTGTAAACCTAGAGCAAAAGCTTGGTAATGCTATTGAGTAGCCTAGTCCAATAGTTGAAAATTTGCTGCCAAAGATGACTTTAAATACTGACTTAAAGGGAGTTAAATGGGTTTGTACAGTAGCATACTATCCTCAAGATAGGTCTGGCTTCTGGCACCACTGCCACTTGACTCTTTGATGGGGTTGGCACGTTTGTGAATACACTACATTCTCTTCAATGTTTACCTGCACATCATGTACCTTGTAGCGGTGGTGCAATGTAACTACTGTTTGTTCACTTGAATGGGACAAGCAGTTGTAATTACACTGCACCACCTCTACAGGTTCATGGTGATTTGTACCTGCTTGACAAAGGGCAATTTACAATAGGGCCTGAAAAACGTTGCTATATTTTGCACCTAAATAAAAATATGCACTTCAAAAGCAAAAGATGTCTGCACCTCTTTACGGCTGACTGATTGCAAGAACTTAAGACAAAAAAGCTATCGACTATTGAAGACATCCATAGGTGGAGAGGGATTCAAAAGTGACAATCACCCAAAACAAGCCTGATCTTCTCTAATGAGTACTGTGGTCATAACAATACTATAACACCTTTACATGCTAGGCAGCAAAGGTAAACTTTGAAGAGCATGCAGCGCTCACACAAGTGCCTTGACTCCTTCAAAAAGGTGATCAGTGGAGGTGCCAAGCATTGGACCCCTGCCGATTTGATAGTGATGACCTATCCTGTAGGTAGGTCATTCATAGTATGCCTCTGCACAACCCCTTTAATACTTATGCCACAGATTTTTGTCAAAACATCTAATTATTGAATTTGTTACACAACAAAAGACTATTCAACTTTGAAGCCCTGAATTTATTTAGTCAGTAACACTAAAGTATGTAAAAGACCATAAAAAGTCTATCAGAAATTGGATATTCTTGCCTTGGAAATCTCCTTTTGGAATGTCATCCTGTGCGAGATTATGATTTAAGAATTTGGCACCTGCGAGAGATGGTCAAAGAGGATCCATGAAAATTCAGCCTGAGAAAGTAATAAATGAAGTTATTTTGTCTCTCTACACTCACTATAAATTATTTATTGTACTTAGAGAGGGACAGAGAGATAGAAAGGGAGAGATAAAGAAAGACAATGTTTCCTCGTTGGTTTCACTGTGGCGCCTTTAATGCTAATACAGATAGCGGATAGCTCTTCTATAACCATCTGACTATATCGCTTGTCTATTTGTATTAAATATTTACTTACTGGAATATGGTTTGGCATGGAATCATGTGACAGTGATGTAATATATACACATTGCAAAGCTTTAGTGAGGCTTCATCTGAATAAGCAGTTCATTTGTGTTTACCAGTTTAAAGAAAGGATGCCCTGGAGCTGGAAAAGTACAAAAAGGGTAACTAAACTGATAAATGGTATAGAAGGTTCTAGTTTTCAGGAAAAAATATAATTCAATATTTCATGTTTCCCCTGGCACGGCACTGGATTCCAGTTGTCAGGGAAACAAAAGCAGTGTGGTAGCCCTCTCAGCCTCAGGCCAATGCATTGAGGCGTTAGAGTGTCAGCACGTTCAGCTGTCAGCTCTGCCCAACGTGCAGGGAAGCCCGCAGCTAGCAATTACCGATACACTATATAAGGCTCCCCCTGCAGTTCCCTTGTGGTATTATTGAAGACTCCTCTTGCTTGTGGATTTCTGGACTGGTTTTGTGACTACGCTTTGGCTTCTGGTGATTTGATAAAAACTTAATTTCACTGGAAGATACACATTTTATTTTATCGGTTTGTGGAAGAAGTAAGTGTCAAGGCTCATTAAAAATACTGGAGGGAATTTATTATTTGTGGTGGTTTTGGTGTCAGTTTTAAGTCTGTCTTAGCTTTGTGAGAGTCACCAAATTTATCAAATGGATCACAGTAGTGATATATTTGTCACAATGTGACTTTTTAAAAAGTTGCACATTCTAATTGAGATATAAAAGTGTTCTAATCTGTAATCCAGACCTACTTGTCACTCGACTTCTGAAAGTGGCGAGGCTGACAAATGTCACAAAAGTTTACCAAATTTGACAAAATCACACAGCACAATCTGCTGTCCAGAAACGATGATTGAGATGACCACATGAATGATTAATTCCCCCCATTTTTGCGCTTTCATCTGTGATCGCGGCACAGTTACACATGCAGATTATGGGGAATGAGCATTCGTATAAACGTTTGTTCCCTATAATCTGCAGAGTAAACCTGATATAAGATTTAAAAAAAACAAACAAACCATATGACTCGTATAAGACTTTCACACTGTTTAAAATTCTCTGGAAGTCTCACTCATTCTTATCAGATAATGATGGATAGATAATATGGAGTTTATTCTATTAAAAAGCATTATTCCACTAGAAACTTCAGTCACATTACAAACAAAGAAATATCTAAAGCCACTGGTCCAACTTTAAATTAAAGATACAGATCAGTGACCAATGACTATGGATCTTTACCTTTAGAGACTGTATCCTTTGTTCATTGATTTATTTACTTTTTTTTTCCTCTTACATGATCAACAACACTTTTGTTAATTTTGCCAAACTCTGATTCATCTTATCCACAGCCCTGGAATCCCACACAATGAGAAGCAAAAAACTGTTCAGTAATGCTTTATTTCCATGTGAATTAACAGCCAAAGAACAGCAAATCATTGTGAAGAAAAGTGAAAAAAGTTGTATTGCATAACAGTTTGTCATGTTGCCATGCTGTGCATTATATATATACCGGGACGTTTCTAGAGTCCGGCAAGGGGTGCCACCGCATGGGTTGCATCACTTCAACAAGTAGAAGGGGCACTAGCGTTTATAGCTGATCAGCAGGGCCAGAATACAACTAATGAGCGCTTCCATTGTGGAAGCGCTCATTAGTAAAGGAGGCTCAAGAAACAGTGAGTACATCACTCCCAGCGCTAGCTGCACTCACCGCTGGCCCTCTTCTTTAGGGCTGCAGTATTTCCTGGGATAATAGAGCAGCCTGTGTGAAGGAAGAGGAAGGGCCTGTGGGAGCATGTGAGGCAAGGAGGCAGGGCCAGTGTGAAGCAGTGTGAGAAGAGGACAAGGCACTGAGGGCTGTGTGGAGCTGCATGAGGGAAGTGGAGGAGCTTATCTGGGGAGGATTCACTCCATATGGCAGCTGACCTGTTAGGAACTTTCTTCACAGTGAGTATGAACCATAATCAGGTGTGCACCACCAATGAGGCCAGGTGAGACATTCGCCTCAGGCAGCACCAGGTAGGGGCATGAGCGGGCTGAAGGGAAGGGCTTAGGTTAAGAAATCGGCATTGGGAAAAGAGGGGGGGGGCGTTTCAATTGTTGCCTCAGGCAGCAGAAAGGCTAGGTGCACCCTTGACCATACTGTAAATGTGCTGGAGCCTTTGCATGAGGGATGTTCAGTGTATGAGAAGAGAGGGGTTGTTCAGTACATGAGGACAGATGGTGGGGGTGTTCAGTACATGAAGTGAGATGCTGTGGGTGGTGCTCAGTACATGAGGGGAGATGCTGTGGGTGGTGCTCAGTATATGAGGGGAGATGATTAGGGAGGTGCACAGTACATGAAGGGAGATGCTGTGGGTGGGGTGCTCAGTACATGAGGGGAGATGCTGTGGGGGTGTTTAGTACATGAACAGAGATTTTGTGGGGGTGCTCAGTACATGAGAGGAGATGCTGTGGGGGTGCTCAGTATGTGAGGAGAGATGCTGTGGGGGTGCTCATTACATGAGGGGAGATGCTGTGGGTGGGGTGCTTAGTACATGAGGGGAGATGCTATGGGTGGGGTGCTCAGTACATGAGGGTAGATGCTGTGGGTGGTGCTGTGTATATGAGGGGAGATGCTGTGGGGGGTGCACAGTACATGAGGGGAGATGCTGTGGGTGGGGTGCTGAGTACATAAGGGGAGATGCTGTGGGGGTGCTGAGTATATGAGGGGAGATGCTGTGGGGGTGTTCAGTACATGAAGGGAGATGTTGTGGGGGTGCTCATTACATGTGGGGAGATGCTGTGGGTGGGGTGCTCAGTACATGAGGGGAGATGCTGTGGGGGTGCTGAGTATATGAGGGGAGATGCTGTGGGGGTGTTCAGTACATGAAAGGAGATGTTGTGGGGGTGCTCAGTACATGAGGGGAGATGCTGTGGGGGTGCTGAGTATATGAGGGAAGATGCTGTGGGGGGTGCTCAGTACATGAGGGGAGATGCTATGGGTGGAGTGCTCAGTACATGAGGGGAGATGCTATGGGTGGAGTGCTCAGTACATGAGGGAAGATGCTGTGGGGGGTGCTGAGAATATGAGGGGAGAGATGCAGTGGGTGGTGCTCAGTATATGAGGGGAGATGATTAGGGGGGTGCTCAGTACATGAAGGGAGATGCTGTGGGAGAGGGGTTCTCAGTATATGAGGGGAGATGCTGTGGGGGTGCTCATTACATGAGGGGATATGCTGTGGGTGGGGTGATCAGTACATGAGGGGAGATGCTATGGGTGGGGTGCTCAGTACATGAGGGTAGATGCTGTGGGTGGTGCTGTGTATATGAGGGGAGATGCTTTGAGGGGGTGCTCAGTACATGAGGGGAGATGCTGTAGGTGGGTGCTCAGTCCATGATGGGAGATGCTGTGGGGGTGCTGAGTATATGAGGGGAGATGCTGTGGGGGTGTTCAGTACATGAAGGGAGATGTTGTGGGGATGCTCAGTACATGAGGGGAGATGCTGTGGGGGTGCTGAGTATATGAGGGGAGATGCTGTGGGGGTGTTCAAAACATGAACGGAGATGTTTTGGGGATGCTCAGTACATGAGGGGAGATGCTATGGGTGGAGTGCCCAGTACACGAGGGGAGATGCTGTGGGGGGTGCTGAGTATATGAGGGGAGATGCTGTGGGGGGGTGTTCAATACATGAAGGGAGATGTTGTGGGGGTGCTCAGTACATGAGGGGAGATGCTGTGGAGGGTGCTCAGTATATGAGGGTAGATGCTGTGGGGGTGCTCAGTATATGAGGGTAGATGCTGTGGGGGTGCTCAGTATATGAGGGGAGATGCTGTGGCGGGGTACTCAGTATATGAAGGGAGCTACTCAGGGTGGGGGTGGGGTGCTCAGTACATGAGGGGAGATGCTGAGGATGAGGGTGCTCAGTGTATGTGGGCAGATACTATGAAGGATAGGAGTGCTCAATGTATGAGGGGAGATACTGTAGAGCAGTGATGGCGAACCTTTTAGAGACCGAGTGCCCAAACTGCAACCCAAAACCCACTTATTTATTGCAAAGTGCTAACACGCCAATTTAATCTGAATGCTACAGTCATTGGACTGTATAGTATATATTATATCTTCCATGTACTCTATCATTTATCTATAATAGCCTGCCTGCATTCAACTTTCCACCCGTGCTGTTCATAGTGCGCCCTGTGCTGTTGAAAGGCAGGAAAAGTTTAAGGCATATTGGTACACCATAGACTTTTTCCAGGGAAAGGGTGCCCACTGAGAGGGCCCTGAGTGCTGCCTCTGGCACCCATGCCATAGGTTTGCCACCACTGCTGTAGAGGATGGGGGTGCTCAGTGTATGTGGGTAGATACTGTGGAGGATGGGAGTACTTAGTGTACAGTATCTCCCCTCGTGCACTAAGTACTCCCATCCTCCACAGTATATGTGGGTAGATACTGTGGAGGATGGGGGTGCTCATTATATGTGGGCAGATACCGTGACAGCATGTCCTGGCAGCACACAGCTCCAAAACGTATTGAGCATAGGATCACACTATCACCTAGTGCAGCACTGGCATCAGGACACAGTGCTAAACCAAGAGAGATGGTGCCTGGAGGAGGAGCAGAGAGGGGAGTATACACCATATATTTTTTTTTTCTAGTCTTTATCTGCATTAATTTTGGGGCTGTATGTTAAGAAGGATTTATCAAGCCATGTAGAATTCATTTTGGAAAACTGATTTGAATGTGATAAAACTAGTAATACATTTCTGATCCCTGTCCACTACTTCCCATGTCCTCGCTGGTCTCTGTACGTCTATGTCCCCCTCCATTGAGACGTGAGACCGCTGCAGCCAGTGATTGAGAAATGAGTGGTGGGATCAAAAAAGTTTGACTACTTTTATTATTTTATCTTGTTCTCAGCAGTTTGAAAGTAAACTACTGTGTGCACATGAGGCAGCACAGGGCATAGTATTGGTGGACTCTACAGGGTGGTAGTGTTAAAGGGGGGAGCTATAAGGGTGAGTTTTTTGCTTTAGAGGGTCGGTGTGGACTGCAGAAACAACAAGCCAAAATCAAAGGTATAAGCTGAATTCCCTGGTCCCTAATGCAAAATCTGTGACAGACCTCATCTACCATGTGCCATTTATTAATACTGGTGTCTTTTTAAGTGGCAGAGGGGTCTGCGCACCCCTGGCCAAAGATGTGTGCGCATGAGCTTCTGGAAACAAACTGAAAAGAAAAGGAAAGTGAACAAACTGAAATCTGTAGAGACGTTGCCTGTAAGTCACTGGGTTTACATTGGGTAACTGATTCTTTTAAAATGTGTTTTAATCTTTTCATTAGAAAGTAAGGTCACTTTAGAAAGTAAGGGCGCTTTTGTATTGTTCGCCCTGGTTCCCTAGAAACTGCCTGTATATATATATATATATATATATATATATATATATATATATATATAACAGGTAAAGTGAACAGCATTGATTATATTTAGTGTTGAGCGAAGTGAAGCATCTGAAGTGAAATGCAGTCCTATGTTTAGGAAAACTTAGATTCTAAATGAATCAGAATTTTCTCGTGTTTCTTGGTAACGAATCAGTTTTCCTAAAATGGTGGCTGCACATGTTAAAAAGCGAAACTAAAAGATAAGCCCAGGAACACAGAATCACACATAATGCTTCTGGGATTCGCATCCCCACCTATCCCTTGGATGAACTTGATGGACTTATGTCTTTTTTCAACTGTATTAACTATTTAATTATGTAATGCCATGCAGCCAGCCAATCCACAGATAGCTATCCCCTGTGATGTTACAGCCCTATAAAACTCTCATCCCACGCCCTTGTCCTATGAACTGAGCATAGGGAGAGACGTGGCAAGCGTCTATGTGCTAGGGACAGTGTTGCTGAAAACGAATAGAAGAATATTGGAAAGGGAGAGTGTAAAGAGAATGCAGAGAGAGTTATACTGTGTCAGTTTTAGTTATTTATTGCTACTTTTACCTTTTCCTACATCAGCTATAAATGTAATTCAATACCAAAAAGTTGGAAGCCTTTATTATCTCACTGCCAGTGTACCAACCAATACCATCCAGTTTGCACCCCTCTGGGGGCCCAGGTCTTGATGATGACCACCCTCATCTTTTGCTGGCTTTACTTCTTCCAAATCATCTTTCAAAGTCTCCATGTCCTAGAAAAGTCAGCAAGATGCAGAGAGAGGAGGAGCTGGATGTTCCTGATGACATATTCTCATCAATATTAGATGATGTGGAAAAGGAGGAAAAACAGATGGCAAAAGAAGGGCTCCCATTTGTAGGGCAGGAGAGCGCTAGGATTGGAGAAGTGGGTATGTCAGAGCTGATTAATATTCTGTGTTTACTGTCAAATAACCTGCAGAACATTGCAGGACAGAGCAGTAATATTTTGCATATTGTCCCCCCACCTAACCAGCCAAACCCCATACCAGCAACAGCCCCTGTTTAAAGATACTGTCTGGCCATTAATAATGAAGACCAAATGTACAGTGCAGTCTTCATTATTAAATGAAAGGAAGCTGCAGGCCAATTGGCCGCAACCCACCAACAGCACGGCCGTTCCGTTTGACCATACGCTAAGGCTTCATCCACATGACCATAACTGGTCCTTGCCCATATTGCAGCCCACAAACAACGGGTCCATAATAAAATTATATGGCCACTGGCCAGGTGTGCACCACTTCACGGATGAGGACCCATTCAGTTTAATGGATTTGCATCCGTCAGCACCGGCCACACAGACGGTGCTCGTGCATTGGGGGCCACAATCAATTTGCGATCCCCAATGCACGGCACAGGCGGCACATGTTTGTGTGCATGAACCCTAAAGCAGAGTGGACTGGGTATAACTGATTTATAGCAATTTGTAACAAATTAGTTCATAACTAATTGAATTTCTTAGCGAAAAATTGTCAAATCAAATATTTTAAAACTTTGCTCATCTCTCATTATCTTGTGACCATGGCGCCTGTTTGGAGGTGGGATAAATTAGACAGCCAGTGAACAGTCAGTTTTTGAAGTTGATGACTTGAAAGTAGCAAAACTACGAAAGCTTAAGGATTAGAGATGAGCGAACGTTCTCGTAACGAGCACTGTACCGCTCGGCTCCCCTGTGCTCGCATGGGCACAGGCAGCCGCTTCCGTCGGAAGCGGCTGCCTGTGCCCATGCGAGCTCAGGGGAGCCGAGCGGTACAGTGCTAGTTACGAGCACGTTCGCTCATCTCTATTAAGGATCTGAGTATCTGAGTAAGGACCAAATCGTGATGGCTGGATGGCTGGGTTAACAGCACTTTACACATCCCAATGTTTAAGAAGATTATTGGGTGATCGAACGAACGTTCGAAGTGATAATCTGCCTGTGTAAAGGTTCCACCAACGTTTGTTCCTCGGGTAATAGGATTGCTCATTTGGACACCTAATTCATTGTTTGCCAGCAGCAGATTGTGCCGTCAAAACAACCTCTGCTGCTGGCAAACAATGATTCTGTATGGGGACAAGCAATGGCATTAGCGATCATTTGTCCCCATACTGAGGAGGGGATCGCTGCCTGTAAATGCAGCTTCCTCCTCCACTGATCAGCAAGCGATTGTCATTAAGAAACGCTTCTTTCCCAACAATCGCTTGCTACATTGGGCAGTGTTAAAGGGCCATTAGTACATATCTAAAATGGCTGGTGTTGAAGAGTGTTCCCAATGCTTGCAGGAGAGGGTACAATCTCACGGCGTGGTCATGATGCTGTCATTATATGGCTAGGAAGTCATAGAAGTCAACAAGAAAAATAGGTTTCTAAGATAGATACGGCTGCGCTTTCAAAGTTGTGCTGACTTCACCTGATTGGCCACACATAAGACATGTCCTGCTGCCTGCAGCTGCTGACTGCATGAGATACAGCTGAGTAGCCACTTGCGGTATATGTTTTACCACAGGTATCACTATTTGAAATTACTCAGAACGCTAAAGAACCCGGAAAAGTCACAAAAGTTCTGCAAACAACAGTCAAGGACATAGAAACGCACCCTAAAGGCATGATTATGCATGTGATTCGACATCTTTGCTCCCTAACTGCATCATAGCCATATAATGACCATGGCATGTGGTCATACCCTTAGTGTTTCTCTACTTATGTCTCCAAGGACAGTCTTTACCACCACTCAAACCACACACATACATGAGATCAGCCGATTCCCTGACAGCAGCACAACCTCCAACTCTTTCTGCATTCCCAGAAATGACAAATCCTCCTGTGTGTCTCATCTATAGACACAATTCCAATATATAGTACTCTTCTTTGTAAAATATCTTTATTTAAAAACATGCTTTTATACAGGTCAGGGCTGAATTTTTATAGCTATGCAAAAAATGCAGTAAATTAAGTTTAAACACCATGGTAAACAGAAAACAGTCTACAATGTTACAAATATGTGACATAAAATGACAGAAGGCACGTGTTCTGGAACTATGCTATGGGCAAAATGCCATCAAACCCATTACTACCCACCATGAACACAGCGGAAGCAGTAGATGTGAGTCATTAAGGATTGTGCTTGCAATGGACATGTGCGGGTTCAGCAAGAGGACAAAATGATAATTTATATTATTGCACATTTCCAATGATTGGAGGAAAATCATTCTGGGTATGTGTTATAGGTTCTATGATAAAAGTAATTTAGATTATTTTTAAATTCTCTGCAACTTGCGATGCATTAGGCACCACATTAGCAGCAACCTTTACTGACTTTTGTGAGCCTGGTAATCTTAAACAGGGATTTCTCTGAATGTGGATGTGGCACACAGCAGTGAACATAGCATATAATTACATCTATAGGTTTAGATCAACCAGGCACGAGTCTGCACAGTGAAAAGGATGGGAGGTAATGTTTGTTTCCCTGTGATTTGTTACTAGGGAAAGCTGAAAGAATCTACCTTACTGACGCTAAATATCTTAAATACACAGACACAGGCTTTTAGATTATTTCTGGGAGAATGGGATATTAGCCCCATGACAACTAGCATGGCGGAAAGGAAACAATAAACTGCAATAAAGTGAAGCAGAAGAAATTCAGCATAAATATTAATCTTACAAGAGAAAATACTCTCATGCTGCATGCATATGACCGTATGTATTTGGCAGTTTGCAAACTGCAGATCTACAAAATACGGATACAGACCATGTGCATGATTTCCATGGGCCCCATTGTTAAAATGGCTATTCTTGTCGGCAAAATGGAAATGAATAGGACATGTTTTATTATTTCCAGCAAGGCCACATGGATGCAGGTATCACATGGATGACATCCACATTTTCATAGAAATTAATGGATACTTATGTGATCTACAAAAATGTGGATCTGACGGAGACCGAACACACAGTAATGTGAATAAGGCTTTATGGTATTCAGGAAACACTGTTAAGTTTAGTTTTACCGGAGGTATAGCACACTATCAATTTCAGAACAACTATAGAGAAAGCCATAATATTGGCTTGAAGGTTGGGTTCACATCATGTTTGCCTTATGTTGAGCATATACAAAAACTGTATACGTTCATAAAAAACTGTATACATTAATTAATATATTGTTGGAGTCTACAGGGTGGAACGCATTTTATACTACACTTTTGCATACTTTTTTATCCAATGTATAAGATAAAAAAAACATGACGTGAACCCAGGGGTGCACATAGCCTTTCTGCTGCCTGAGGCGAAAACTAAAACGGTGATCACCTTCCAGACTCCAATCAGGCAATCAGAATAACTCCCTGGATCAACGACCCCTCTCTGGTAACCTGTAATATTATGACCCTCCAGAAATACATCCAGGCCCCTCTTGAACTCTTTTAGTGAGCTTACCATCACCACATCCTCAGGCAGAGAGTTCCATAGTCTCACTGCTCTTACCGTAAAGAATCCTCTTCTATGTTTGTGTACAAACCTTCTTTCCTTCAGATGCAGAGAATGTCCCCTCATCACGGTCACAGTCCTTGGGATAAAAAGATCATGGGAGAGAAACTGATTAAATTAGTTTAACATGACCGATCCCTCATGAAGCCATGCTGATATGGAGTTATTTGCTTATTTTCCTTTGGGGAAGAAGCCTGTGAGGTGGAACAGCGTTGGGAGGGGGCTGTGGTGAGATCTGCCTGTTACCTTTGAGGTATTTATTCTTGCTACTGAATGTTTCCATGCTTGCCACCACTACTATATACCAGTGGCGTAGCGTTGGTTGCCAGCACCCGGGGCAAGCAAAAAATTGCATGCCCATTTTAACAGATAATGTAAAAGATGTCACCTACAGTCCTACATAACACCACAGTTAGCACACTCCGAGTACAAATAATGTAGTAGATGTCACCTGCAGTCCTATGTAAGGCTACTTTCACACTAGCGTTTTCTTTTCCCGGTATTGAGTTCCGTCATAGGGGCTCAATACCGGAAAAAAACGTTTCCGTTTTGTCCCCATTCATTGTCAATGGGGACAAAACTGAACTGAAGACAACGGAATGCTCCTGAAAGCATTCCGTTCCGTCTCCAGAACGGAGAGCAAACCGCAACATGCTGCGGTTTGCTCTCCGTCCTGGGCATCCGCACCAAGAAGGATCCGTCATGACCCCCAATGCAAGTCAATGGGGACGGATCCGTTCAGTGTGACACACTCAGTCGGATCGGATCACACAACGGATCCGTCCTCCATTGACTTTCAATGGAGTTCATGACGAATCCGTCCACAGCACACCACACATGACAGACACATACACACAGACATACACACAGAGACATGCTCCCAGCAGCTCTGCACATCACAGGAGGAGGAAGACTGCGCGCACATAGGAAGATTCTCCCTCCAGCAGAGGGCGCTGTGGGGAATCTTCCTATGTGCACGCCGTCCTCCTCCTCCGGAGCTGCTGGGAGCATGTAAGTATGTCTGTGTATGTCTGTGTGTATGTCTGTGTGTATGTCTATGTGTATGTCTATGTGTACGTGACACGTGTGGGGCCGGAGCGCTGCTACGGCTCCTCACATGTACTTGCGGCAGCACGGATCCGGCGGCACCCTTCACCCGCCGGATCCGTGCTGCCACTAATGAGAAAGTGACCTAATACAGATAATGTAGTAGATGTTACCTGCAGTACTATGTAACACCACAGATAACACAATGATAACTCTGTGAGTACAGATAATGTAGTAGATGGGAGTGAGGACCCAGTATTCAGAACACACACAGTGTGAACTGAAGTC
Source organism: Rhinella marina (assembly GCA_900303285.1). Classification (NCBI taxonomy): domain Eukaryota; kingdom Metazoa; phylum Chordata; class Amphibia; order Anura; family Bufonidae; genus Rhinella; species Rhinella marina. The sequence goes on along the minus strand of ONZH01012098.1, from coordinate 7,844 downwards.
TGGGGTCAGGCTGCGGCAATGTGGGCCAAATTCTCTATCTCCTCCCCCCAACCCTACCGTGAAACAGATATTTGGATGGACATTACATACATTGCTATGTATATATACATATATACTATGTGTATATACAGGAGAATATAGCACCACATACCTCTTACATCCAGTGACTTCTCCTGTGATGTAGACTCTTTTCTCAGCATCTTCATTCGGAGATAAGACCGCCATGACACCTTCTTTCAGCCGCATCTTATCTCTGCAGAGTTTCACAGAAAAAAATGTAGATTCCTCACTTTACTATCGTCCTCTCCTTCCTGGTGTCTCAACACTGTCATCCTGCTGCTACCTCTCAATACTGTGCTAGAGCCATACAGATAGCCCCCCATAATATTATTCCCCCTGTATATTATAATACCCCCTCTGTATTATTATTATTATTATTATTATTATTAATGACCCCCTCTGTATTATTATCATGATGGCCTCCTGTGTAGTATTAACAATAATAATAATATTAATGGCCCCCTCTGTATTATTATTATTATTATTATTATTATTATTATTAATATAATGATCCCCTCTTTGTTATTAATATAAAGGCCCCACCTCTATTAGTATAATGACCGCCTCTTTATTATTAGTATACTGTTCCCCTCTTTATTATTAATATAATGATCCCCTCGTTATTATTAGTATAATGTCCCCCTCTTTATTATTAATATAATGACCCCCTCTTTATTAGTAGTATAATGACCACCTCTTTATTATTAGTATAATGGCCACCTCTTTATTATTAATATAATGACTCCCTCTTTATTATTAATAGTATAATGGCACCTTCTTTATTATTAGTATAATGGCCATCTCTTGATTAATATAATGCCCCCCCTCTTTATTAATATAATGACCCCTCTTTATTATTAGTATAATGACCCCCTCTTTATTATTAGTATAATGACCCCCTCTTTATTATTAATATAATGATCCCCTCGTTATTATTAGTATAATGTCCCCCTCTTTATTATTAATATAATGACCCCCTCTTTATTAGTAGTATAATGGCCATCTCTTTATTATTCATAAAATGACCCCCTCTTTATTAGTAGTATAATGGCCACCTCTTTATTATTAATATAATGACTCCCTCTTTATTATTAATAGTATAATGGCACCTTCTTTATTATTAGTATAATGGCCATCTCTTAATTAATATAATGCCCCCCCCTCTTTATTAATATAATGACCCCTCTTTATTAATATAAAATGACCTCTTTTTATTAATATAAAATGACCCCCTCTTTATTAATATAATGGACCCCTAATTAGTATAATGTTCTTGCCCGGTCCTCCTGTCTCTTCTCCTCCCCCACCCCCATACTGCCCCCAGTACCACTGCAATTAGGGTAGGATACATACATAAAGAAAAAGAAAATACTTACCTCTCTTCATTACAGCTTGTGGGTTCCCAGTGCAGGCAGTCACGAACTCCTCACTGTGCCTTCCCGCGCCACGTCATCTTGCGAGACCCGACTCAGGAGGTCACAGTGAGGCAATTGCAATCTCCTGCGTGGCTCCACTGTCTAATAGGCTTCAGGCCTATTGGCCTGAAGCCTATGAGGCATAACAGAGGCCACGGAAGGCATAGGCTCCCGTGGCCCTCATTGAAATTCCTGCTGCCAGGCACCCCCTGCAATTTGGCGCCCAGGGCAACCGCACCCCTGGCCCCCCATCCACGCTACTCCACTGCTATATACAATCTGTTTGTTGAGGCTGTATTGCCCGTGTGATATACTATAGGCTGGTGATGCTGGTATGTACATGTTTCAGAGCCTGTATTCACTTTCATTACTGAGGTGTCTCAATGCTTGCAATCACTACTACCGTATATGTTTTTTGAGGCTGTATTGCCTTTGTGATACATTATATATTGGTGATGCTGGTATTGTACACATTTCAGAACCTATCACTCATTCGGGCTAGGGTGATCTCCACCGTGACCCCCTTATTATCATCGCATTAAGAAACATTTCTTGCTGCTATATGTCTTTTTATATTTATATGATTATTCTTATATCCTTTGATACATTAATAAAGATATTCTGGATTATCATCTTAGTTGTGGAAGCCAATTTTGTTCGGTGTTTATTATATTAATGTAGGCTTCTCCATTTTTCATGCGGTTAGAGACACATGCCTGTGGACAGTATTGGTGTTTATTATAATAAATTCTATCATAAATTTAAGTGGGATTTACACTTATTTCTGGAACTATCTGCCTGGATACACCTTGGTTGAGTTACTACACTGTTTGCATGAACAGTTGAACGCAACAGTATTTTTTATTATATCATTGATAAATCTGTGTTTAATATCTTTATAAAATTATATACCCGAGTTGCAATCATTTTATTGATTCAGAGTCAATAAAGAATTTTCCCCCTAATAGGAGGTAAATGATGACAATCTCATAGGGATTTTTGCCTTCCTATGGACCAACACAATGGGATTATAGGTTGGACTTGGTGAATCTGTGTCCTTTTTTCAACCACATTAGCTCAGTAACAAATTTATTTTTATTGAGATATTTTTGTATTTTTATAACAGCTCAGGGGAGGCTAACCTTTCTGCTGCAGCCCTCGTCCTGTAAGGCCTCTTTCACAAGACCAATACGTATTGGCTCAGGATTAGAGATGAGTGAGCATGCTCGTCCGAGCTTGGTGCTTGTTCAAGCATTAGGGTACTCGTAAGTGCTCGATGCTCTGGCGAGCATCTCGCCATGCTCGAGGAAATGGCATCTCATACTTTTGAATTTTTGGTGGCTATAAACTCAGCCAATCACAAGCCAGGAGACTCTGCGGTACACCCAGCATCACGTGGGGCCCTTACATGTCGATAGCAGGGGTTGGCTGGCCTGATCAGGTGACCCTGAAATATACTAGTGACTGCCCGCGGTGCTCGGCTCAGTCGCTGCCTGGATGCCGTTAGGGACAGATCTGCAGTGTGATAAAGGGAGAGTGTTAGGGTGTTCTACTAGATTTGTGTTAGGCAGGAGTGATTCTAAAAGAAACCAACAGCCCTTGTTAGGGCTACAAGACCCTTTTTTCTTATCTGCTTGTGGCTGGGCTTGCTGGCACTAGTAGTGCAGCTACCACCATATTTGCAGCATTTTGCCGGGAGACTGTAAAAAGTTTATTTTTTGGCTCTCAGTGACACACATCCATTTTAAACAGCTAAGTGGGACAATTTTTTTGTGTTTCATTGAAATAGGCACAGTCTGCAAAATATTTTTTTCTGTGTAACTGATCGATAGTGGAAGTCACAGTACAAAATCCTTTTGTTTGCTCTCAGTGATACAAATCCATTTCAAACAGCTGTGTGGAACCATTCTGTGTGTCACAGTTCAGCTGGCCAGTCACCACAAACCACAATCCGTATTTTCTGTCCAGGTGACCCATACTGTACGTCACGTAATCAAATACGGTCTTTTGCTCTCACTGATACAGCTACATTAAAAAAATCTCTGTGCGACATTTGTCTGGGTTGCAGTGAAAATAGCCACAGTCAGCAGGGGCTGAGTTTGCTATCTGATATATTCTGCACGTCACGTAAAAATAAATAAATAAACTTTGTTTTTGTTTTTTGTTTTTTTTTTTAATCTCAGTGATACAAATCCATTTCATACAGCTGTGTGGAACCATTCTGGGTGTCACAGTTCAGCTGTCCAGTCACCACAAACCACAATCCGTATTTTCTGTCCAGGTGACCCATAATGTACGTCACGTAATAAAATATGGTCTTTTGCTCTCACTGATACAGCTACATTAGAAAAATCTCTGTGCGACATTTGTCTAGGTTGCAGTCAAAATAGCCACAAATCAGCAGGGTCTGAGTTTGCTCTCTGATATATTCTGCACGTCACGTAAATAAAAAAATAAATAAATAAACTTTGTTTATTTTTGTTTTTTTTTATTCTCAGTGATACAAATCCATTTCATACAGCTGTGTGGAACCATTCTGTGTGTCACAGTTCAGCTGGCCAGTCACCACAAACCACAATCCGTATTTTCTGTCCAGGTGACCCATACTGTACGTCACGTAATCAAATACGGTCTTTTGCTATCACTGAAACAGCTACATTAGAAAAATCTCTGTGCGACATTTGTCTGGGTTGCACTTAAGCAGACCAAGTCTGCCTAATCTAATAGTTTCAGTGTAATTGCTCCATACTGCATGGTACGTAATAAAATACGTAATTTTGCTCTAACTTATCCACCTATATATTAACTTGTTGAGATTGAACAAGTTTGTGGGTTTCAGTACAGCAGGCCCTTTTTATTTTTTTTTTGGTATATATAATACACTTATATACAGAAAATGTTGAACCCCAGGGCTAAGGGTCGAGGACGAGAGCGTGGGCATTCAATTACTGCAGAGGGCAGAGGCCATGGTCCTGGGCAGGGTGAGACAGTACCTGCTGATGAGGGAGCAGGGGAACGCCGCAAAGCTACACTCCCTAGCTTCATGTCTCAACTTACAGGGACACGTGGTAGAGCACTGTTGAAACCGCAACAGTGCAAACAGGTGATGTCGTGGATTGCGGACAATGCTTCAAGTAATTTGTCCACCAGTCTTCCACGCAGTCCACTCACGTTACCCAAGGGAGCACTCCTCTGGCTCCTCCACCTCAATCTCCTTCCCCCCAGTCTGCCCCCTCCCAGGAAAATTTGGAATGCGATCCAGCATACTCTGAGGAACTGTTTTCTGGACCCTTCCCAGAGTCACAAACCACTCCTCAGGTTGCTGCTGACCTCATTCCCGATGCCCACGTTTTCCAACTGTCTCAGTCTGTGGGTGATGACATGATTGACTTAGTGGAAGAAGTGTGTAAAGAGGTGTCGGACGATGAGGAGACACGGTTGTCAGACAGTGGTGAAGTTGTTGTCAGGGAAGGAAGTCTGAGGGGGGAGCAGACTGAGGAATCGGAGGATGACGAGGTGACTGACCCAAGCTGGGTTGATAAGCCGAGTGAAGACAGTGCTTCTGAGGCGGAGGCGAGTGCTGCACCAGAACCGGTTGGAAGAGGCAGTGGTGTGGCCAGAGGGAGAAGCAGGGCAAGAGCTGGTGCATCAGCAGCAACTGTTTCACGTAGTGAAGCTCCCGTGGCGAGGCCTAGATGTTCGCAAATCTGGAGGTTCTTTAAAGAAATTGAGGATGACCGACGGACTGTGGTGTGCAACCTGTGCCACACCAGGATCAGCAGGGGTGCCACCACTACTAGCCTAACCACCACCAGCATGCGCAGGCATATGAGTGCTAAACACCCCACTCAATGGAACCAAGGCCGTTCACCTCCTGCGGGTCCCACAACTGCTCCTTCCCCTGTGTCACTCCGTGCCTCTGCTAGTCAACCCCCTGCCCAGGACCCCGGCACGAGTGCCTCCCGCCGGAAAACCACAACTTCGCCTCCACGATCCTCCACAGCGTCCACCAATGTGTCCCTGCGCAGCGTTCAGCTGTCTTTACAGCAGACGCTGGAGCGCAAGAGGAAATACAGTTCCACCCACCCACATGGCCAAGCCCTCAACGTCCACATCTCCAAATTGCTGAGCCTGGAGATGCTGCCCGATAGGCTGGTAGAGACCGAGGCCTTTCGCAACCTCATTGTGGTGGCTGCCCCTCGGTATTCGGTCCCCAGCCGCCACTATTTTTCCCGATGTGCCGTCCCAGCCCTACACCAGCACGTGTCACAGAACATCATCCGTGCCCTGACCAATGCTGTTTCTGAGAAGGTCCACCTAACCACGGACACGTGGACAAGTGCTGCTGGGCAGGGACACTATATATCACTGACGGCACATTGGGTTAACTTGGTGGAGGCTGGGACCGAGTCTGACTCTGAGGCCGCTCATGTACTGCCCACACCGAGGATTGCGGGGCCTACCTCGGTCACAGTCTCTCAGACGTACTATGCCTCATCCTCCGACCCTTCCTCCTCCTAATTACCATCCGTGGGCACGGTGCCTTCAGTCGGTAGCTCTAGGCGCAGCAGCTGTGCCGTGGCTAAGCGCCAGCAGGCAGTGCTCAAACTGCTGAGCTTAGGTGACAAAAGGCACACCGCCCAAGAACTATTACAGGGCATCACAGCGCAGACCGATCTGTGGCTGGCACCGCTGAACCTCAAGCCAGGCATGGTTGTGTGTGACAACGGGCGTAACCTGGTGGCGGCTGTGCAACTCAGCAGACTCACACATGTGCCATGCCTGGCCCACGTGTTCAATCTCATAGTTCAGCGGTTCCTCAAGACATACCCCAATCTGTCTGATTTGCTCACCAAGGTGCGCCGCATCTGTGCGCATTTCCGCAAGTTGACCACAGATGCTGCCACTCTCAGGGCAGCGCCGCCTACAACTGCCCGCTCACCGACTGTTGTGCGACGTGCCCACAAGATGGAATTCGACATTAAACATGTTATCCAGAGTTTACCAGCAGCGCAGAGCGTTTGTAGACTGCCATATGTCAACTTCCACCAGAACTGGTAGTCAGGTCAGTCAGATTCCTCAAGTCTACAATGAAGAGTGGACGTGGATGTCTGATATCTTCCAGGTGTTGAGCAACTTTGAGGAGTCAACACAGATGGTCAGCGGCGATGCCGCCATTATCAGCCTCACCATCCCGCTGCTTTGCCTGTTGAAAAACTCACTGCTCAGCATCAAGTCGGATGCTTTGCGCTTGTCACAAGAGACGGTGGAGGAAGATACGTCGCTTGATAGCCAGAGCACCCTCCGGTCTGTTTCTCAGCGCGTATCGGAGGAGGAGGATGAGGAGGAAGAGGAGGAGAATGTCGGCGAGACAGTAGAGGGTACCAGTGCTCAGTCCTTAACTCTTGAGCGTGTATGGGCTGAAGAGGAGGACTTGGAGGAGGAGGAAATGGAGAGTCAGGCCAGTGAGGAGAGGGAATTCTGGCGTGTTGGGACTCTGGCGCACATGGCAGACTTCATGTTAGGCTGCCTATCCCATGACCCTCGCGTTAGAAGAATTTTTTCAAACACCGATTACTGGGTGTTCACTCTCCTGGACCCACGGTACAAGCAGAACCTTTCTACTCTCATCCCTGCAGAGGAAAGTAGTATGAGAGTGAATAGATATTAACAGGCCCTGGTGCACAAGCTGAAACAATTCTTCCCATCTGACGCCGCTAGCGGTAGAGGGCATGGTTCTGTGGGCCAAGTAGCGGGGGAGAGGAGCCGAGCAGGCAGCTTGTCCAGCACTGGCAGGGGAACGCTCTCCAAGGCCTTTGCCAGTTTTATGTCACCCCAGCAAGACACTGTCACCTGTCCTCAGTCTAGGCAGAGTAGGGGGGAGCTGTACAGCAAGATGGTGAGGGAGTACCTAGCTGACCATACCAACGTCCATAGACATCACTCTGCTCCATACAACTACTGGGTTTCAAAGCTAGACACGTGGCCTGAACTGGCGCTGTACGCCTTGGAGGTGCTGGCCTGCCCTGCCGCTAGCTTGCTGTAAGAGCGGGTATTCAGTGCAGCTGGTGGCGTCATCACCGATAAGCGTACACGCCTGTCAACTGACAGCGCTGACAGGCTGACGCTTATTAAAATGAACAAAGCCTGGATTTCACTGGAATTCAAATCTTCTCCGGGGGAAAGCAGCTAAAGATTAACATTACTTATGTATCCAATTCCTCTTCTCTACTCCTCCTATTCCTCCTCCTCCATATCGTCTTTGCCTAACGCTGACCAAAAAAACGCCATTTTTCAGAGGTCCAACTGGCACTCTTTTACCACAATTTTTCAGGAGGGCCCCCTACAGGCCCTCTCTTCAAACAATTT